>JASKUP010000169.1:0-66590 GCA_030448955.1 Trichopoda pennipes
GATCTTCTTTTTGATAGCTTTTAAAATGAAAGCATTTGTTATTAGTATAGATCATAGAAGTATAGAATTAACTTACAAAAGTCATCAGATGATGTGATTTAAGTTATTTTAATCCTAATCTGCCTGAACTCATTATATCTAAAATATTTTTTTACCCAGAAGCCCCAAAAAGTTCACTCAGAAATACCTTTGCTTCTGTGAAATTTCATTAAGATATTTTCAGTGGTGCATGAGCTACCGAATTATTAAAAAAAAAGTCTTCATACTACTGTGTTACGTCATGTATTTCTAGCTTTATTAACCACTAAGAACCTTGCGACATGGTTTTCTAAAGCACTCAGGGTTTTATCTCATAGTTTCGTAAGTTTAGCGTTATCATTTTTTATACACTTTGTTGCGAAACATCGGCATTATATGAAATTATAAACTATTACTTATAAAAACATTTTTATTTATGTATACAGAGTTGTAAGGTTAAAAGTAATAAGTAAATATTAAGTGTAATCTAAACCAAAGTCTAAAAAAAAGGGTCAATCTTATGTGATTTTTTTGTAACTCTTATTTTTTAATTAAAACTTAAGTTTTGACGTTAGAATGGCATATTAAAATAAATATTTTAATAACGACTAAAGTAAAACGAAATAGTAAAGATGGCATATCACCTTTAAGTTTCAATATCAGTACTGCTTTTGACCAGGGGAAGCAATATTGACATTTTTGAAATTTCGGAATCAAAACATTGACTTAACTTATGAAAAGAAGTGTTTCCCTGCAATGTGTAAACAGGAAAAGCGCCATTAGGGTTTCCAAATATTTTAAAAACTTTTTGAACTGAAGAAAATTTAGTTCAAAATTTCAATAAATTTGATTTCAATACGTATCCACTGGAAGCCAAAGAACGAATTTCGTTAAAAAATTAAAAATATTTCCCATTCATTAAAATTTAAAAAAAATTTAGTTAATAAATAATTTCCTTTTAGAAAGGAAAATATTATTTTTTTAACAAACCCCACTGTGTAATGTTTTCATGAGAAATAACTTTATATTGTTGTATTTGCATTATTCTTTTCCTTCTCATTTAAATATTGTGTATTATTACATTCATTTCAGTATTTGAATAACCCTAACAAAATGTTTACTTTCATTTCATTTGCTTTGCTGTAATTGTGATTATATAACAACCCTACTTGGAAATAAGTTTAATCACCGATACTCTAGGGATGAAAATATATGGAATTACACATAATATTTTTATGACATTTAGTAAGCAATAAAGTGTTTACTTTTCTATTAAAATTTAAGAAAGTTCCTCTTTTAAGTAAAGGGTTATTTCAGCCATAATGTGGCTGTAGTTGTAAACAATAATAGATGGTTTGTGATAATATCTATATTGTTACAAAGATACTTAGTTTAAGTTATAAAAAGAAAATTATCACGAAAATAAAAGTAAATTGAAATGACTTATTGTGTCTATTTAAAAATCAACAAGTTTCTAAAAAATCTCATAAAAACGACAACAACGTGCTACATTAAAATTGAATGAACTAAGATTAACACAAAAAAAAGAAAGCACGCAACCATCTGCACTGAAAAAAGATGTTTTCATCATCTATGGTAGATGCGATGAATGAGAGTTTTCTAATAAATGCTGGTAAGCGTGATCAAGTGAAGACACACCAGTTTATACAAAAGTTTTCGTTCGGACAAATGGTATCGTGTATTTTTGTTGGTAAATGCGAATAATAGTCTAAATAAGCCATAATATAATTGAAACTCTAAAGGCTGAGTGTAATTAGTTTTGAACAAAAGAACTCAATAAGCTAAATATTTATTAACGGAATAAAAGTAACAACATATAAATATATGATTTACAATTTCTATAAATTACTCATTTTGATGTTTTTTGGGCATTTTTTGGATTTTATTTTTGTAAATTTATCAATAATCTTCTATTTTTGGCACTATAATTTTTTTAATTTAATTTGACTGTGCTATTTACCATAACTATTTACGACAAATTAAAAACTGATTATAATGCACAAATATTTTAATCTACATTAATTTATGCTAGATTCATTTATGGGAATATCATAAAATATTTATTATCTAAAAATTTAAATGTATTGCTGTAGTGGAAAGCATATCCATATGACCATTTCACTACTGCTCATGTAGCTCTTCAGTGGATTTTACCCCAATTTTTGTATAGAAAACTCAATAGTCTTTAGCCAAATTAATTAAATAAGAATTATATTGAACAAACACAGCAACAAAGCAACAAAATTTAAAAATATTCTATATCATTAACATTTAACATTTTTGGAATTTCATTTTCATTTATTTTTTTAAATTTTCTTTAATTTACAAGTTACATATGAATGGCTTCAAACCAAAACTCTTATGTAGAAAACTGAAAGTGAAAAAAAGTCTTAAAATATTTACTGTTGACGTATTGTGTCTGTTCAAAAATCAAGAACTTTGTAAGAAATCTTATTAAAATGAAACAACGTGCTACATTAAAATTCCATTAACTAAAAAAATTCCATTAATCAGAAAAAAGTAGTTCCAAAATGTTTACTGTCTTTTTGTAATACAAGTTTATAAGTTTAGTTGTCTTCGTGTTGCGTTCGTTCAATATAATTCCTATTTAATCAATTTTGAGTTTTCTATACAAAATTTCGTGGTAAAATCCATTGATGAGCTATATGAGCAGTAGTGAAGTGGCCATATGAATATTCTTTCCCCCACAGTTATATATTTACATTTTTGAATAATAAATAATAATAAATATTTTATAAGAACAACATAAAAAATTTATGTTTAAAGGAATCTAGCAAAAATTAACATAGATTAAATAAAAATGATCTGAAATAATAAAATTATATGAATATTTATATATTTTTTCTTTATTTAAATATGTACAGAGTTTGTTTTTATGGTTACACGAAAGTTGCAATTTCTTTTAAATGACCTACTTAACGCAAGCTTAACGTACCACGGCGTTATGTCACCTATTCCCAACTACAAGTACAATATTCCTTAAGATTTTTCCCACTTTTTTCATAATTTGTTTAAATAACTGACAGTATTTATTTATAAATACTGATAGTATTTATTTTCAAAGACTTTTATAAAAAGTTATTGGCTAAAATATGTACAGGGTTCGACAGACAAGTACACCTATTTGATGCTCTTTTTAATATAAATAATAAATATAAACATTTCTTTGCATGAAATGAAAATAAGAAGTATTAATATTTTAGTTTTAGCGCTTAGAAAAATCAGTTAAATTTTCTCTCAAAGTGCAGTAGAATTATCCACTAATTATAAGGAAATTGCCCTTAATTGACAAAATAATATATAGCTGTAAGTAATTGAACAGATTGACTATACTCGCGTATTTAAGCTATTTTTTATTGACTTTCGTTTTCAGTGATTAAGAAAAAATTCGATTATAAATGTCAATATTTTTTCTCATCACCAAAATTAAAGTTATCTAATAAAAACGATTTCACTGCTGTTCTCTTTCTGATTTACTATACAATCATTTACACCGCAGAATATTTAAACGCATCAGAGTATGTGCCCTTGTTATGTTCGCCTGCCTTACCATTTTTAAAACATTTGTTTAAATCAATTTTTAAAAAGTTCATGAGATATGGCACCTTAGCTGTAAATAGACTCGACAGTATTAAATTCGAACGACTTCGTTTGGGTCACATTAAATTAACACATGAATCACTATTGAACCCTAATAGCATACCTTTTTGCAACTGTCCTATTTCATATCCTACAACACCGTCCCACTTCCTTAGTGACTGTCCCAGAATTAGTAATAACAGTAGAAGAATCTTACATAATTCCGATCCTCTGTATATTCTTCTTCACCCTTCTATTGAAAATATAAGATTAATTATTGATTTTTTAAAAAATTCCAACTTATACAATTTAATCTAAATGTATCAAAAAAAACCCCTGTTACAAATAATATTTAACATCTGCTGAGCTGAAGGCCTATGCTGCTATTGCTCTTCTTTCCTATTTTAAGTTTATTTTATAATTTGTAATTATAAGATAAAAAAATGTAACTAAATAAATAAATAAATAATTTTTAAAGAGATATTTTCTAAATTTAAATCATTCTTACGCTGGAACCTTAAAATTCAACTGGTTTCAAACAGAATTAATTATATGTATTTATTGCCATGTCCCTATAGTCATAATCCGGTTTCATGGGAAAAGTCTAAAAATCTACAATTTCTATTCAAGAATATTCTCAATATTTTGCGTAGGTCTAAGAAAACCAATATCTGGCTATAGGTTATAATGTAGTTTTAAGAATAAGAGAAAATATTCGAGGATTGGGAGATCCACAAACAGTCTCCATAATGCCTTATTAGATATCTTTGTCTTTGTTCTAAATAAGGACAAATATATACAAAATATAAAAAAATTGATTGAGAAGTTTAATTATTTTACTTTAATGCAACAAATGTCGATATTTGGAAAAAAATTGTTTAAGGTCCTGAGAAAAAATCAAAATATTTTTACTTTTGAACTCAAACAACTTAAAAACTGTCGATTAGAAATTTGCCTGATTTTAAGGGCCTTCTGAAGAGCTTTTAGCCCACAAAAATTTCAATATGACGTAAAACCTAAAACAAAATCGTGCCTTATTTTTAATCTTCGCCTGATTCTATGCTGGTAGCTTCTAAAATATATTTGCAGTTCGATAAGTCTTCGAATAAATGAATTTTTCGCCAAACAAATTATCATTTCATTTTTCTTTATTATTTCCTATTTTTCTATTTTCCCTTTTTTTATTTTTATTTATTTATATTTGGTCTATGGATTTATATTTCGTATATGAATGGTACATAAAACTTAAATTTAGTTATTCAAACATAAAATTAGATAACATTTTTAGGTGCCCCTGTAGGCTAGTAGGTAGTGTACTAGCTTGTCAGTATGGGGGTTGTGGGTTCGATTCCCAACGAAGACCTGGGTTTTTTTCACTACAAAAATAGAAATTGACTGTCGGTGGGGCTGGACAGCGATGAAGGCATAGTCACTGGTCGCTGTGCTGTCTTAACGGCAGTTAATTTCCGACTATCCTTCTACCTTCACCACCTGTTTCATCTCTTCTCTATCTCTTTCCTAAAGAATGTAGCACGGTACTTGACTAAATAGGCATTGTTGTCTGAAGTGCTACTTCTCTTTATGAAAAAAAAAAACAAAAAAAAAACATTTAAAGAAAAATCAATATATTTAGAAAATTTATATTAAAGGGTGTTTTTTTAAGCCCGATAGAACTTGAAATTGTAAAAAATAACACAAAAAATTAAATTGTAATCAAAATTTCTTTTTTCTTCGAAGGGTCAATACGTGACATTAACATTTGAAAATGATTTCGGGCATATGGGCACCGCAGCTGTTCTTGACGAAGCGCATTCTGGACGTCCAATTTTGGGCCACTTTTTCAAGCACTGCTGGGCGTATGTCACGAATAACACGAACAATGCTGTCCTCCAAGGCGTCAATTGTTGCTGGTTTATCAGCATAAACCAGTGACTTCACGTAGCCCCACAGGAAATAGTCGAGTGGTGTCAAATCGCACGACCTTGGAGGCCAATTGACAGGTCCATTTCTCGAAATCAACTTATCGCCAAATTTTGATTTCAATAAGTCGATGGGTGCGTTCGCTGTATGGCACGTAGCGCCATCCTGTTGAAACCACATCTCGTCCGGATCAATGTCATCCATATTTTCAAACAAAAAATCATTGATCATGGTGCGGTAACGATCTCCATTGACCGTAACGCGAGCTCCGGCCTCATTTTTGAAGAAATAAGGTCCGATGATGCCACCAGCGTGAAAACCGCACCAAACGGTGCATTTTTCTGGATGTAATGGAGTCTGTAGGGTCTGTTGTGGATTGGTCTCACTCCATATGCGGCAATTTTGCTTATTAACAAACCCGTTAAGCCAAAAATGCGCCTCATCGCTGAACACAATTTTGCGATAAAACAACGGGTCAGTTGCCAACTGCTCTAGAGCCCAATCGGCGAAAGAACGACGCATATAATGGTCTCGTGGCTTCAATTCCTGCACCAGCTGGATCTTATACGGGTGAAGGCCGAGATCTTTGCGCAAAATTTTCCACGTAGTGGACGGACACAGCCCCAATTCCTACGACCGACGACGAATTGATAAATTTGGATCTTCTTCCACACTTTCGTTTACAGCGGCGATATTCTCTTCAGTACGCACATTCCTTCGACGTGTTGCTGTTATTGCATCCTCTAGAGAGTATGTGGTACGAAATCTATCGACAGTTCGACGAATGGCTTGTTCAGATGCACGATTATGTACGCCATAAAAATGACGAAGTCGTCTATAAGTTGCGCGAATCGACGACTGATTTTCAAAGTAAATTTGGATAATTTCGTAGCGTTGTTCAAGCGATAGTCTATTCATGATGATTTGTCAGAGTATACTGAAACAAATAAAAAAAAATGTTTCATCAAAATTTCATTTTTTGTGTTACTTTTTACAATTTAAAGTTCTATCTAGCTTAAAAAAACACCTTTTATATTCTTAGAAACGGGTCAGAGTTGACAAAATTTGAACTGCATACTTTAATTACCAAGTGAATAAAATAGCGCATAGGACGAAATGGATCCTTAAATGAAATTATGATAATCAAAAAACATGAACAGACATATTCTATATTTTATTTAAAACAAAGGTGGCATTTAACATTATTCTTCAGCTTTTTAGAGCAAGTCTACAAGTATTGGATGGTAGAATTAAGGGATTACATTGTAACTTCCGAAGACAAAATAACAAGAACTGCTTTTGCATCGATTCCATGCTTTTACTATGGACTTTATAAATTGGATTCCAAATTATTGAGCCATATTCCAGAATACTGGGCCTGACAAGAGAAGTTTAAAGATGTTTTGTGACAAAAGGGTCACTAAACTCGTTCGCCCAGCGTTTTATAAATGTAATAACTGCACGTACTTTGTTAGTGGCTAACGAAATATGCTATATAGAATTTAATTTAGCATCCAGTAAAATGCCAATATCTGAAACTATATTCCGTTTTTCAAGTTCGTAGCCGTTTAAAATATATTGCACGTTTGTATGACATCTTCGGAACAAACACATATATTTACACTTTTTAAGGTTTAACTCCAGAAGGTTAATAATACACCAGGAGCCAAATTCATTTAAGTACTTTTGCAGCAGAATATGATCAGCGTGACGATTATACGTCTGTACTTGACGTCATCTGTATATAATAGATCATTTGAATATTTAATGGCATTAATAAACAAGGAAAATAATAAAGAACCCAGATGGCTACCCTGCGGCATGCCAGATGAAACAAAAATTTCCCTTTAACAAAGGGTGTTAAAACGAATGTTTTGGGTTTTATTTGAGAGCTACATAAGTAAATTGTCTGTAAATCCCATAAGGTCAAGTTTCCTTATCAGAAGTTTGTGGATAACCTTCTCAAATGGCTTAATAAAGTCAGTGAGTGTAATTTAGATTTTATGTTTCTACTTTGAGTTTGTTTTATGTATTTAAAAGAACATAATATTTTCTTATTATAATATTGGCTTAGAATTCTTTCTAAAAATTTCAATAAATAAAAAATATGCATATAAAAGCGATTATATTGATATTGTAGTTCATAGTGTTAACTTTTATGCTGAAATAAAATCAGGTCAAGCTGTAATCGCCATTATTTTTTAATACATAGTATTTAAATCTATGTTATCGACCTTTAACGCCACAAGTCTATCTTATGCCTTTTATTTTTGTTTCCTTATTTGTAGATTTTTTTATCTATTGCTATTTTTCAAGATTATATATTTCTTTATCATATCAAATTTTTAACATTTGTGTATTTAAAAAGTATACTTATAAAAATATATTTAAAAATTATGCAAATTTTCAATATGTTTAATATTGCCTACATGAATAAAGGATTTAATGTATAGAATGTGTTGAGTTTCTTAACCTTTTCTCTGCCATTATTTCCATTGTGTATATACATATGTGTAATACATTTAAAAATACATAGTCCTACATATGTTACATAGGCATAACTAATTTTACAGAATCAAGTATTTTTTTGTGTTTTTCCTTTTTGTATAATTTTCCTTTTCAGTTTACATTCTTAAGATATCTTTTTTATATTAGATTTCTCTCGCCTTTAACATTATTTTCGCCTGAAGCTAAGAATAATAAAATAAACATCATATAAATTATATTATGGTTTTGTACAATTTGACATTGGTATATTTTTGTTTGCCTGAGATTAGTTCTGCCAGTGTTTTTGTTTTAAAATTTACATATTTTTTAGTAAGAATTTCGCCTAAGGGTTTTCTAGAATCTTTTTCGTTAAAGTGGTGTTGAAAGGAAAGAATATTAAATAGTATATTCTGGAATATAGCGCCTACACACAATTTGTTGCTTTTTATTTTAGTTACTTTTATATGCAAATATCATTTACAATGAACCTCTTATCCATTATTTATACTGTAAATAATAGTCTATTTCAATTAATTTTAAGTTTCAACACATGATATTTCTTTTCTAGAATACGTTAATTTATCTCTCCGATACTGTATTATAACCCTCCTTTTACCATTATATGTAAATTTTCATAAATAAATTAAAATGATTTCTTACTGCTCATATTTTACCAGGCGTAGAATAAAACGACCACAGTTATAAAAATCTTTCTTGATCTATAAAAGGCTTAACAAGGAAATGACAGTAGGAAACTATTTAAACGTTTAAAAATACATAAATTTATATTATTATGCAACGAGATAAAATAATTTAACCTGCAACATGTTTATAAATGATGCGATAAACAAAAATATTTTCATTTAAAAATTGTAAATTATTTCAAATTATTCCTATCTGTTTTTTATTCCTTCAT
Source organism: Trichopoda pennipes (assembly GCA_030448955.1). Classification (NCBI taxonomy): domain Eukaryota; kingdom Metazoa; phylum Arthropoda; class Insecta; order Diptera; family Tachinidae; genus Trichopoda; species Trichopoda pennipes. The sequence continues at coordinate 8,963 of JASKUP010000169.1, forward strand.
TTTTTATCTTAATATAATACATATTTTCATCACGTAGATTTACATTTTTTTAGCTGCCATAAATATATCACATCATTTATCATGATTATAGTGCTTTTGTTGAGGGAAATATTAAACAAATAAATTTTTTTGCAGAACACATATATTTTAAGCAGAATTTTATTTTATTGAATTTAAAAATAAATTTTTTATAAATTTATTATCATTAAGTAAAGTAATCCAGAGCATTAAATATTGATAAATTTTCCTTATACTGAAATAAAATTTAATAACTCTAAGCTGCAGACTTTATTTGAGTCAAAAACTAAAAAGAGAATAAGAACATCGATTAAGTTTTTAATATTCCCTAAATCCATTCTGAAAAAAAAAGAATTTATTTATAAAAAAAATGTCTTATACCAGTTAAAACCGCATTTCCCATAGGACATACAATGAATTATTCAACAAGATAATAATTCCGCTTCTATTATAGGTAACTTCACATCAGCCAAAACGACGTCGAAGTTCAAGGTCAGGTTCTTTTTAAGTATTATATATTCAGGCATGTTCTTGAAATCACTTAGTTTCAAATCACATGTAGTTTTAAAATCACTCTTGTGTTTTTTTCTGTTCTGTAAATCACACTGTTTTTGTATTTTTTATTGATGTAATATTACTTTCCTGAAAGTACAAGAAAACAGATGATTTGCTTGGCAACAAAATTGAAATCACAACAGAAAAGACAAAAGCAAATAACAAATTTAGAGTAAAAGAGGTGCCGGTACAATTTTCTTAGTTTTTAAGTGTTTCTTTTCAATAAAAAGTAGTTATACAACCAAATTAATAAGAACGGATATTGGTTGAATTGTTTAAGCAATTTATTTTACAGTTTTCATTGTAATAGTTGCAAAATTACCCCAGTGGTTTCAAGTTGCAAGTGGCATACCTAAACGTTTTAAAGACACAAAATTTTGTGCACAGAACACATTTCTTGAGCTTTCAAATCACTTTCATAAAATGTGATTTTCAGAACAGACCTGATTGAAATCATAGTATTTTATATTTCATGTGATTTGAGATTTCCTGATATTATAGTTCGTTTAGTTAAAAATGTTTTCAATATTACAGACATGGAGTCAGAGTTCACAAGAAATTTTATATTATGCTGCTTATCAAAAACCTATCAAAAACATCTTTTTTCAAATATACGAACTGCTGCCATTCGTGGCATTTATTGAAGAGGGCTGTTTTAGTTTTCTGTAGAGAATTAAAATTTCTAATGAATGGCATGGCTGTTTACATTTTCTTGAGCCAGCGCTAAATTAAAAATAATAATATAAGACTATCGGGTGTCGCCGGCGAACAATTTCATCTAAATTTTCAATGTCCTCAGTTTTGCATGCTGACAAAATACATCTGACATCGCTTGGCATAAGTTGTAGCCAAAATTCACATGCGTCCCTGTGCCTGGACATTTCTTGGCTACATTAGCAATTTGCATCAGAGTTTCGCATTCAAAGCAGTTAAAACTGTATAATATTTTTATAAATATGACTATTGGTCTGTGTGTATATTTGTTTTAATGATGTTAAAGTTCCTTCCTGGAATTTATTTTAAGGTAGTTGTTGTTGTCTTATGTGTACAAATTTTCTTAGAACACTATGCAGTTAGTAAACAGCATACTTGCGTCTGTAAGATTTCTATGCAGTTTGTAACTAAAAAGTTATTGTTGGCTTGCGTGTATAAGTTTTCAGAGCAAACTACGCAGTTGGTAAACAGCATACCTAGTTCTTGCTGTGTTGCGTCTTTAAGATTTCTTAGTAAACTATGCACAGCATACCCAGTTGTTTACTATATTACTTAATTATTTTCTTTTAAAACTTAAGCAAGACGCATCCATAACAATATATTTTAATATAGGAAATTTCTCACGTATGTAAATATAATACAGACGCGAGCAGTAGGTACACTAGACGATAGTAACAATAGTTTATAAATGAACAGTATATTTTTAAAGACTTTGCTTTTTGAAGTACTGTGCAAAGAAATGCATGTTGTTAACTGCCGTTAATGTTTAATAATAGCCAGTCAAAATAAACAAAAAAATGTATTAAAAAATTACTTTGCTTATTAGCAGATTAAGGTCTCCTTGCTACTATGTTCACAAAAAAATATATATATTGTTACGAAAATGTCTTGCCTAAGATTTAAAATAAAACAATTAAGCGATATGGAAAACTACTGGTTACAAACTGCGTAGAAGTTTATACACACACACACACAACTACAATTTGATATGCTTTTACTAACTGCCTGGCATGCTGTTATCATTTAAACGCGCAAGACAAAAACTAATTTTACAACAATAAATATACAGTTGTTTATCATCGGCGTAGTTTTCTAAGAAACCCTTTTTTTACAAAAGCAACAACAAATGTATTGAAATAAATCCCAAGCAGAAACCTTATCAGCATAAAAACAAAAACAACTATACACACAGGCAAGCAGGCGCATATAAAATGAATAAACAACCTACAACAACAAAATACACACAAAGAGAGTAGAAAATATTTACATCTTCTAGAATCTAATTGGACAAGTATAAATAGGGGAAGCGTCTGAGTGGATAATCAATCAGTAAATTAAACCTCTACAGTGAAGAGGTGTATTTTAAGTGAATTGTAAAGTAGTGCCAACTTTGTGTAGTTTAAAGTAAATAAAATTGTTATAAATTTAAAAACTCTAAGAACTGGTGTTAATTATTTTTTTGCAATAAAGAACTCACAACAAAAACGTTTATAAAAGGTATAAACGTAACAATATTTTATATTTTTGGGCTGCTGAAGGAATTTTCATAGCCTGGTTGATGGATAATTGTTAATCGTCGCATAAAGTTTAACAAATTAAACTCGTGTACTCTTTCCGTAATATAAAACGCCAGATGGCCAATAAAATAAATTTTTAAATTAAAACACAAGTTTTGCAATTCGTGCTATTATATTATATGTCATATTATGTCATATTGGTACTTTTTTTTTTTGTTTAAAGAGAAGTAGCACTTCAGGCAACAATGCCTATTTAGTCAAGTACCGTGCTATATTCTTTAGGAAAGGCGGAGAGAAGGTATGAGACAGGTAGTGTAAGGTACCCCTGTAGGCTAGTAGGTAGTGTACTAGCTTGTCAGTACGATTGGTTCGATTCCCAACAAACCCCTTGGCTGTTTTTCACTACAAAATAAAAATTGGGCTACTCGGTGATGACATGGTCACTGGTCGCTGTGCTGCCTTAGACGACAGTTAATTTCCGTAACTATTATTCTACTTTTAGCACCTGTCTCATACTGGTACTTTTTTCACAAAAGCAAGCAATTTTAAATTTGTTTGTGTTTTACTGAAAATCATAATCGCAGTTAATTATTACTAAAAACCTTTTTATTAACAAAATTAGTTTTGTAGAAAATGTATATTAAGTAAGTACTTAAAAATATCCCATTTTGAAACGAAATTAAGAATTGTACTAGCGACACATTCATTCTCTCTTATAGTTAATTAATTAATTATTTGAATTATTATTATTATTATTATTTTGAATTTATTCAAAATTTATTATATTATAAGCTTAACTATAAAAAAGGAAAACTAAATAATATTTATTTATGTCAAATCCATTTAGGTTGAGCTTTGTATTTAAATATTTTGGTTTTTCTTTTAATGTGAAAACAATAATATATCAAAAACTCATGAAAAACATTTAAATGTAAATTATTGCAGAGATTAAAGCAGAGTGGAAAGGAACTCAATTATATTTCGCTTATTATTTGTTTCAGTTTTAGAAGAAATCAATTTTCTACAAAACTTTTTTGTCACATAAAAGTTACAAAATTGCGTTTTTATGTAACTAAATGGATAAATAAAATACTTAACTTTTTATTATGATTGTTTCTGTTGTCATTTAACTTTTTTATGCTTTAGGTTTTTTACAAAAAAAGTTTCTTATTACATAGAAAATATACGTACAAATATACATATGCAGAATTCTGTCAAATGCGAGTGAGCGTAAGTGAGTAAATTAAAAATTAAGGTGTTTTAACGACGTATTATTTTTTGGAGGACTTTTTGTTACAATTTTAATAGCATATAGGTGCACATATCAGAATCCACTTAATTTAATTTTCATTTTTAATACTTGTCTTTATGGTACATAATCTTTGCAGATTTCAAGTAACTGCCAGAAGTGGTTTAACAGGTATGTCGATATTCTTATGCCTCTATGGAGGCACATTTTAAATTTAAATTCGTTGTTCATATAATGTCTACTACAGTTAGAAAACTGAAGACCTTAAAATAATGTCACTATAAGAACATTGTTTATCTATAAGTTTAATTTTTTGTACTTGTTTTATAGTAAAAATAAAAATTTGTATATTTTTAAAGTATATTGCGGTTCAAAAGTACGTATATAAATGTGTCACTACTGAAAAGCCTTTAAATAAAAGGGCACACATTACATTTGCACATGAGTGTGCATATCTGGAACACACAGCTCCAATTCTGTGCGGTATTTAATATTCATAAATCTACATTTATGACTATATTGATTAGCACTGTGTCCAAGTTGTCTGTACCTGGATGTATTGTAAAATAACTTTCAATAACTTTCTTCGAAGTCAAAGGTATTTTCCTATATATTATGTTAAAATTTAACTCTCCAATCATTCGCAAGCTACTGTTTCGATCTAAGCAGCAAGGTGATATGCGCCAAAAAAATACATAATTGCAACAACTTCCTGATGGATCAAATACGATTAGCGACATTTATTTGGGAACCTCTTGATTAGCATCTTCCCTATCATCTTCCATACTCATGTTTCCAGGCTAAAAGAGCGTTGTATAAAAGTCTGTATAAAGCAATTTTAGGGGCTACAGTCAACCAGGTGAGTATATTAATAACAAGGCAACTTTCGTGCCAATTGGTATACCTACAAAAAAAAAGTTAACTTTATCGATTTTATGCGCTAGACATCAGTATGGATTGATTAAATCAATCTTATTAAAACATTCGACAGCACAAAAATCTTCTTGGTATAACTTCATTTTGTAATACTGCCTTTCTCCATAAACTCTATTTCTTTTCTTTATTAATATGAATTTCAGTAATATGAATTTCAATAATTGTAAAATCCACGAAGTGTTGAAGCACTGCAAACTTCCTTAGTAATGGTTGGATTTACAGGATATAATCACGTACATTTTTTGAAAGCACCTGTTTACGTGAAAAGTAAACCTATTGGGTTCTCTTAATTAGCAAGGTTTGACCGTCTTGAAGGATCGCTGAGTGTAATGGAAACTCATCGTCTCTTCAAGGAGTAAACAATGCTGTAATCAAACCTTTTCTTTGCTATTGTAACATTTTTGCTTTTTCGTTTGATCAGTTAAAACATACGTTTTAATGAGGAAGGTTAGGCTTATTTAATCTGTCTTTGCAGTTTATCTAATTGTTTCGAAAAAATATAAAACTGAATTTTTTCATACTCCATACCTTTAACTAAGTGAATAAAATGAACAGAATATAAAAACAGTTTAGATCATAGAAATAGCATTGTAAATGAGAGTGCCGTACTTTTATTAAACCAAATAAACAAAGTGCTAATAAACGAAATAAAAATTTTACTAAGTTCTTTTTAACAAAACTTGTTATAAGCCTCGGTGTGTAACAACAACTCTACATCTACCACAACTCAGCATCTCCGCCAATTAATTAATTATCATCCCAAACAGCACCTATGATTACAAGTAAATGTTTTCGTTTAGATTTTAATGACGGAAGTGGTCCAAAATGATCTATGTATATGAATTGCATCAAAATGTAGTGGTTTTTTAGCAATGCCATACAAATTATGTTTATTTATGAAAGCTGGAGCTGAATATATTGTTACGCATGTGTCTTGCTTAAGTTTAAATGATAAAACAATTAAGCAATATGGAAAACTACTGGTTACAAACTGCGTAGAAGTTTATACACACACACACAACTACAATTTGATATGCTTTTACTAACTGCCTGGCATGCTGATTATCATTTAAAGGCGCAAGACAAAAACTAATTGTACAACAAAAAATATACAAGGTTGTTTACCATCTGCGTGGTTTTCTAAGATACCCTTTTTTTACAAAAGCAACAACAAATGTATTGAAATAAATCCCAAGCAGAAACCTTATCAGTATAAAAACAAAAACGACTATACACACAGGCAAGCAGGCGCATATAAAATGAATAAACAACCTACAACAACAAAATACACACAAGGAGAGTAGAAAATCTTCTAAAATCTAATTGGACAAGTATAAATAGGGAAAGCGTCTGAGTGGACAATCGATCAGTAAATTAAACCTCTACAGTGAAGACGTGCATTTTAAGTAAATTGTTCTGTGTCAACTTGATGTAGTTAAAAGTAAATAAATTGTTATAAATTTAAAAACTGGTGTTAATTATTTTTGCAATAAAGAACTCACAACAAAAAAACGTTTATAAAAGGTATAAACGTAACAATATTATACACTTTATACAATTTTTTATGTAGTTAACAATTTTAGCTTTCATATTCAGAAACCAGTAATTAAATCGAATTTGGTCGCAACATTTCTCAGGGCCAAAATGAACTATTTTTTTCGTGAATCATTCAAATGACATTTTCTTGCATTTCATTGAGTACATAAAATTAAGTTATCTTTTCGAAATAAAAGTCCATCCACAATTCTATATCCACTAATTTTTTTTAGATTCCCATTCCTATCTATCTCTCTACATGAGATAGTTGTAATCCAAACAATCTATCAAATCACAGTTTGGAGTATTATTACAACTGCTTTCATTGAAACACCTACTCATTTCATCCACATGATCTATAGAGGTAGCTCCTCGATGTCGCATAGAATAATTATAATTTTCCAATTTTAAAGCCCACCTAGTAATTCTTGGATTCATCTGCTTCTTGTTCAAAGTCATTGTTAAAGAGTTGCCCTCTGTAAAGATCGTAATATAAATTTCCTCTAAATAAACGCGGAATTTTTTTAATGCATGATTAATGAAAAGAGTTTCGAGCTTTTCGAGGTAATGGAAAATTATCCGTAATAATCTTCTTATTTAAACGCATTCGGGTTTCCCCACCTTTCTTCTTTGTTAGAACAATAGGAGAGGCATAGGATGAATTACTTGGATATCATTTTCTGAAATTCATGATGAGGAGAAATATATATTGGTACATCATCAGATAATCGTACTTTCATATTCTAGTAATGAAATTTTCCGGTAATGTCAATAGGATGTATACAAATTATTGACTATTCTTTTTAATTCAAAAGTTTATAGTTCATTTGGTACTTTTAATTGGGACTACCCGAATCAATAAGACACGAGCCATTAAAATAATTAGCATATTTTTTTTAAGGGATTAAAAAATGTCACACTCTCCTCTAATATGGGATCTACAACAATATTAAAATTGATAATTGACATCTGGAAGATGGGATGCTAAAAAAGTCTAACGCTTACGGCAATTTTTACGGAAGTGGTCTCTTTCCTGACAAATAAAACACAAACTAGGAGGGCGAATTGGTTTTGTGAATAAGCTTTTCATGTGTCGAAAATGAGAACAATTGGCATAGTAAATTGAACCGGTTTTGTTGCCAAATTTTAAAATTTTCGCTTGATTTTTCCGACGTTTTTTCATATCTGTCAATGCAAGCAATTAACTCTTCGATTGAAGTAGAGTCGAAGAGTTAATTGCAACTATTTGCATTGAAATTATGTAGCTAATACAACAGGCAGAATCTTTCAAAGTCTGTGTACGTAGTTTTCGATACATTTCCTCATAAGTGAATATTTTAAGCAGGGCGTCTTTCAAATTACTATACGTCCACTTATCATAATTTTCTGTAAATTCCTTTGCTGTTCCTCGCAATAGCATTAAAGACATAATAACTTTTCTTTATCTTTATAATTGGAAGTATATTCGTCAAACTTGTTAAACCATTTTGCAACAGCTTCACTACTTCCATAAAATTTTGGAACAAGTTTTTCTAATTCATTGTAATTTTTTTTTAAATTACCAATTGTACTTAATTCTAAACTGCAAAGCTGCAGATGTAGCGTCTCGTTGCGCATTTTTTAAATTTTAAGTTGGCTTTCAAGCTCTGGTTCCTGTGAATAAGCTGAAAAATTACAAACAACTGAATTACAGCTATGTGCACCATAGTTTACATTGAATGCTGATTCTGTTATTACAGCTGATGATATTGAAGTATTGCCTGAAGTTGTTGCAAAAGCTTGTTGGCAAGATTGATCGGAAATTGCATGAGTAAATGAAACGGAGGATGCAGAGGAAAATGATGAAATAAGGGCATCAGTAGTTGGTATACAATTTCTATCTGTAACCATCACAACCCTTTAAACGGAAGGTAAATGCAGAGATTCGGAAGAAGTAATCACAACATTGAAAGTAGTCGACCCATTATCTTCACTGGTTTTGCTTAGCTGGCTTATTGTTGCAGATTTCGGAAATTGTTTCGGGCATAATTAAAGTATGAATAATCCTTTGCAGATTTGGGCGTAGATCCATTTTTATTTTAAAGAATTTTTTTTTATTTGGGCCCACGCCTGAATTGTAATACTGCCTTTTTCCAAAAACTCTATTTCTTTTCTTTATTAAGAGGAATTTCAATAATTCTAAAATCAATGAAGTATTGATTAACTTTAACATAAAATAAAACAAGTATTACAAAGATTATACAAACATACATATGTACGTTACAATTGTACCATTTGTAAAATAACTACTAAAATACTAACGTTAACAATCAGCAAGTAGTTGTGTAATAAGATAAGTTGTATGAATCCCAAAAAGAAGTTATTTTAGTTTAATGGTGTGACATTATCCCTAACTTGTATAAGTTACTAGGAAAATTTTTCATACGATTAAACACAATTCTAAAGTTTTATTAATCCTTTTATTTTCAATTAAGCAGTTCAAATGGTGTTTTTTTAATATATTAGTTTTCCGATATAAAAATTTTATATAGTCATTATATATTATATATTGATTATTTAACTATTGAAATTACATAAAGGTCTATTGGGCTTTCATCGCACTAGGGAGCTAAAGATTAATTGTAAATTTATTTTGTTATCTACTATGTGGGATATACTTGATGTGGCACCCAACAGACGAATTTTCCTTCCTTTTATTGTTTCTATTACATTCGCAATAGACCTCTTATTCGTTGATTGACTGGTTTAACAAAACCTACATTTTCATTTAAGCCCACTAACATGGATATTTATTTTCCTATAAAAACATTTAAACACAATTTTATTTTTTGAAATCATTATAAATTAATCAACGTTAATTTGGGATAGATTCCTTTAAAAACAAATATTTTATGCAATTCTCACAAAATTTCTATTATTCAAAAAATATTTTAAATGCATTACTTGGAGTTAAATCCACTGATCAGCTATATAAGCAAAAATAGCCATATTGAGTTGCTTTCCCCCACAATAAAATAAAAATATTTTTTGGTTAATAAATATTTTATGAATTTTATAAAATATTTGTTTTTAAAGGAATCTGGAAAAAATTAACATAGATAACATATAATAAAGTGCTTTTCAACAAGAAGTTTGTTTGCTAAAATAACTAAGATAAAAAATTTATATCAAAATGATTCAAATTTGTATTGTATTACGAAGAGAAAAGCTCGGCGACTTAACTGTTGACTGTTGTGAAATTATGCTATCATGAAATTTGGCGAAATTATGCAATCGGGAAATTAAGTTTGCAAAAAATTTATCGTTTCTTTGGCTGTATGACATGTGGTACCGTCCTATTGGAACCACATGCCAGTGATATCCAAGTCGTTAATAATAGGCAAAAATTGAGTTGCTACCATCTCGCGATAGCATGATGCATTTCCAGCCTCATCTTAAAAAAAAAAAAAAAACGGCCCAATCACGCCATCAGACCACATAGCACACCATACACGTTGAAAAATCAACCGGTTGTTCCTGAATGATTTGATCGAATCTACAGCGGTGTGAATAGTTGGTCGGCCTCAATTTCTGCACCAGTTAAACCTTATGAGTCTTCAAAGTCAAATCCCAATTGTTAAGAACGTCCAGGAATTGATAAATTGGGATCTTCTTCCATACTGTGGTTCTCGGCTGAGATGTTTTCAATTGAACGACCCGGTCGAACACGCGTTGGTATTCACACAATACTTCCACAGTGGATTTTAATTACTTTAAAGCGATTTGCGTGTGAAATTGAATTCAATTTAACAATTGCCAATGCTTCTACTACGAATACGTCAAAAAAACTAAATGTCCAAACTATCATGTTTCAATTGAAAAGCAAACCCATATAATATATTTAAATCGTTGTCAAAAATATTGAAATTTCTCAAAAGCCAACAAAACGATTTTTCTGTAATTGGTTTATTATCGCAAAAATTAAATGACAATAAAACGCACTGCCTTGTTTCCACGAGCATTTCTTTGTTTGTTTTTTTAATATTTATAATTTCTTCTGGATTAAGTATTCGCTCACACTGAAAATGTTAAAATAATCTGGTGGGTAGTAATTTTTTTCTATTTATTTTCCGTTGCTCACCTGATATATACATATATTTCTTATAAATGCAAAACAAATAACAAATTTTAGGACACGAAAACAAATAACATATTTAGGACTGTATGATTTTTTTTTTGTTTTTTGTTTTGTTAATTATAATTGCAATTTAAAAACAATACACACGAGCTAACATTTTTAACATAACAAATGAGGACATAACATAGAAGAAAACATATTCATTCCTAACACTTGATTTAATTCGATAACTTTATTTATTATTGTTTCCTTTTTTTATTCGCCATGCCAATTATCACAATTTATCTGTTTTAGTTTGCTGTTGCTAGGTAAAAACAAGTTAATTTTATTGTTGAATGTTGATTAATCCAAAATATATCAGAAGAGCTTGTTTGAAATCTGTATATTTAAAATTGTTTAACATTAAATTGATTAAATATAGTTTTCTTGTGGGCAGTATCAAGTTTCTAGCAGAAATTGATATAAAAGAAAATAATTAAGTAGTAAAAAACGAAATAACTGGGTATGTTGTTTCCTAATTGCGTAGTTTTCTAAGAAAACTTATACACGCAAGACAGCAATAATTATCTACATAGTTACAAACTGCGTAAAAAACTTATACCCGCAAGACAACAACAAATGTCTAGTTACAAACTGCTTTCAAAGCTGATACACGCAACTGCGTAGTTTTCTAAGAAAATTTACACACTATCGTAAAATAAATTCCAGGAAGAAACCTGCAAACTTCCTCAGTAATGGTTGGATTTACAGGATATAATCACGTACATTTTTTGAAAGCACCTGTTTACGTGAAAAGTAAACCTATTGGATTCTCTTAATTAGCAAGGTTTGACCGTCTTGAAGGATCGCTGAGTGTAATGGAAACTCATCGTCTCTCCAAGGAGTAAACAATGCTGTAATCAAACCTTTTCTTTGCTATTGTAACATTTTTGCTTTTTCGTTTGATCAGTTAAAACATACGTTTTAATGAGGAAGGTTAGGCTTATTTAATCTGTCTTTGCAGTTTATCTAATTGTTTCGAAAAAATATAAAACTGAATTTTTTCATACTCCATACCTTTAACTAAGTGAATAAAATGAACAGAATATAAAAACAGTTTAGATCATAGAAATAGCATTGTAAATGAGAGTGCCGTACTTTTATTAAACCAAATAAACAAAGTGCTAATAAACGAAATAAAAATTTTACTAAGTTCTTTTTAACAAAACTTGTTATAAGCCTCGGTGTGTAACAACAACTCTACATCTACCACAACTCAGCATCTCCGCCAATTAATTAATTATCATCCCAAACAGCACCTATGATTACAAGTAAATGTTTTCGTTTAGATTTTAATGACGGAAGTGGTCCAAAATGATCTATGTATATGAATTGCATCAAAATGTAGTGGTTTTTTAGCAATGCCATACAAATTATGTTTATTTATGAAAGCTGGAGCTGAATATATTGTTACGCATGTGTCTTGCTTAAGTTTAAATGATAAAACAATTAAGCAATATGGAAAACTACTGGTTACAAACTGCGTAGAAGTTTATACACACACACACAACTACAATTTGATATGCTTTTACTAACTGCCTGGCATGCTGATTATCATTTAAAGGCGCAAGACAAAAACTAATTGTACAACAAAAAATATACAAGGTTGTTTACCATCTGCGTGGTTTTCTAAGAAACCCTTTTTTTACAAAAGCAACAACAAATGTATTGAAATAAATCCCAAGCAGAAACCTTATCAGCATAAAAACAAAAACGACTATACAAGTTAACATTGAAAAAGCTGAAACAATGTTAACTACAAACAGCCAAACGTTTCAAAGCTGAATTACAGCGAATTTCATTTTCCTTTGTTACTTTTCTAATAAGACAACACCTGGTCGATAAACAAGATGAACAAATTGCAATCGAGGGAACTGTAACAATGCTTGGTCAGCAAAGTCACATGGGAACTTCTAATACTTACCATCAAATTGAATCATGCAATAGTAAAGTACAAGAAAGAAATAACAATTAATAATTATATTTAACTAAGGGTTCCATCTGTTTTTCCAGTTAGTTTTATTTTCAAGTGCAAACTGTTAAACACCTTCTAATTAAGAAAAAATATTAAAAATATAAAAAAAATTGAAAAACAATAAAAATATATGAAAAAAAGGACAACAAAATAAAAAGTGTTTTTTTTAAGTAAAATAAGTTAAATAAACATTAACTGGCGCCCAACTAAGTGTCTATAGTTGCATCAATCCCTCAAGAAGTGAAAAGCAACAAGGACCCCAGCGTTAAAACCCAAAGAGGACTAAACGCTACCCCACGCAGAGTGTGTATTGGATGACCCCTAGTAGCTGAGCAAAAAGGAATCAGTCACCAGCACCGTGGGATGAATCCCATTTTAACAATGTAAGAATAGTTTTAAGAATAAACATAAAGAATCTTGAAAACAAATTTAAATAAAAGAAATACAGTGAGGATAATTAAAATTAATTAAAAAAAAATTTATAAAATATTTAAGTGGAAATTCTTAATTTAAAAGAATAATTTTTATTTTTACAAAAAATTATACAAAAAATAATCGAAGAATTTTAACTAAATTTTTGAAATAATAAATAATTAGTATTTAAAAAGAAAGTGCAAACAAAAATAAAATACCGGTAAACAATCGAATAATTTTAACGAAAAAGTTTTTATTAAAGGATAACTGTTGAAAACATTTTATTAAATTTTTGTTGCTTTAATGAAAAGAAATGTAAAATATATATTTTGACTCTCTTGCATGAAAACACATTAAGTATTCTTAAGCCTCTTCTAAAAACAATTTTTTTTTTTTTCTTTCATAAGTTGAAATAATATATTTGTGAGAAACTTGAATTAAACTATTGTATTATTTCGAAGGTTACAGATTTATAAAGAATAATTTTTATCGCGACCATACAAAATTAATTTTTTTTTGTTGTTTTGGTGATTCTGAAAAAATAAAGGAAAGAATTTCTATAATGTCAAACCCAAATAATCTTATTAGACCTAGTATACTAGAAGCGCCCAGTGCTTCAAATGCACAGGCAAATTCCACTAACGCATCACAGGAACCGGTGGCAACACCGAATTTAGAAAGATTAATTAGTAATATAGCAAGAAGAGTAATAGAAGAAAATTCTATTAGTAACAATCCTGATAGTATCCTAGTGACGGCAACTGACGAGACAATAAGACCGGAACACCGCGGACAGATAGGAGACTTGGACAAAATACCAGATATAGTAAGGAGCCTGGGAGATTTTTCTGGGAATCCAGCAGAATTCGGATCATGGAGAAAAAGCGTAGACCGCGTTCTCAGAATTTACGAAGATACTAGAGGTACCCCAAAGTACTTCGGTATTTTAAGCACTATTAGAAATAAAATTGTAGGCAATGCCGATATGGTGTTGGAATCCTACAATGTTCCTTTAGATTGGAGGGCAATCTCTCATTGCCTTAATCTCCATTACGCAGACAGACGCGACATTACAACTCTAGAATGCCAACTTGCATCGCTAGTACAAGGACGAAACTCTATTACTGGATTTTATCAGGAAATTTACAATCATCTTTCCTTAATACTGAACAAGTTATCAGGTCTTGAAATGGGACCTGAAGCTCTGCATCTTCTCACCGAAACTTACAGAAATAAGGCCCTCGACACATTTATCAGAGGACTTAATGGCGATCTTTCAAAACTTTTGGGTATGAAAGAACCCTCGGACTTACCACAAGCTCTACATCTATGTATGAAGCTTGAAAACCAAGGTTATAGAGCTCAGTATGCGTACTCGCATAACCAAATTAAGAATAAAAAGTTTCACACACCACAGGTAGATACAGTACCACAAACGTACAGAAAGACACCATTCCATCCACAGACGGCCTTTGTTCCACAGGGAACACGACAGAATTTTTTCAATAGACCTTTAATGGGTCAAAATAACTTCTCTAATTTTAATCGCCCATTTCCACAAAATTTTAATAATTTTCCGCAATGGCAAAACTCACAAACCCCAAGGCCACTTGCTCCAAAGCCCTTACCTAGACCAGTTCCAATGGAAATTGATAATTCACAGCAAACAAGAAGAATAAATTATATGAATAGGCCAAATTTTAATACTTTCGCGGGTAAGCGACCATCAACTTCATCGAATCAACATAATCAACGTTTTCCAAATAAATACCAACGCATTAACCATATATCACAGGAAACACCATCCAAGAACAATCAAGATGCTAATCAATACGTTAGTGAGCAGTCCTGGGAGCAATATTCTCAGGAATACGAAAATCAGGAAGGGGATTATCCTCAAGATATTGATAATCAGTTTGTAGATATTAATTTTTTAGATTAAATGTTTCATCACTTCCTTACTTTGAAGGTAGGACAAGTGATGGAAAACTATTAAGATTTCTTATAGACACAGGTTCAAATAAAAACTATATTCGGCCCTCTTTAGCAAAAAATCCCAAACCTAATGAAAAAATTTTTTTCGCTAACTCAATAGGAGGAAAGACCCAAATATCCCAGTATATCGAGCTTAATCTCTTCGGTATCAAAAACAAAATACTGAAATTCTTTGTTCTACCCACACTCAAATCTTTTGACGCTATCATTGGTAATGATAGCCTAAAGCAACTTAAGGCTGTTATATTTACAGCTGATGATTACATGCTGATTGAAAATAAATTTAAGGTACACATTAAACAGGAACCAATAAAGAGTATAAATAACATCGAAACTAAAATAGAACATTTAACTTCCGTACAGAAATCTGTTATAAAATCATTGGCAAATAAATTTTCTTCGCTATTTGCTGAACCTGACAAGAAATTAACATACACAACGAGAGTTGTTGGCGAAATACGAACAACAACAGATAATCCGATTTACACGAGGTATTACCCCTACCCTGTATCCCTTAAATCCGAAGTAGAGGAGCAAGTTAACAAACTTCTTGAAGATGGAATTATTCGTCCATCTCGTTCCCCTTACAATTCGCCTGTTTGGATTGTAAACAAAAAGCCTGACTCAGAGGGAAACAGAAAATATAGATTAGTCATAGATTACAGGAAACTAAACTCGGTTACTGTTGCCGACCGCTACCCGATTCCGGATATAAATGAAGTCTTGTCCCAATTAGGACGAAACAGGTTTTTCTCTGTCATCGACCTAAAGAGTGGTTTTCACCAAATACTTCTAAAAGAATCGGATATCGAGAAAACTGCTTTCTCTGTAAATAATGGCAAATATGAGTTTACACGACTCCCTTTCGGCCTTAAAAATGCCCCTTCCATTTTTCAACGGACACTAGATGACATTTTAAGAATGCATATAGGAAAAACTTGTTTCGTATACATAGATGATATAATTATTTTTAGCAAAACAGAACAGGATCATGCAAAGGATTTAGAGGCTATATTTGCTACATTGGAACATGCTAATATGAAAATTCAACTAGACAAATGTAAATTTTTTGAAAGCGAGGTTGAATTTCTAGGATTTATTATAACACCAGAGGGAATAAAAGCAAATCCTTTGAAGGTGGAGGCTATAAGGAAAATCCCCATACCAGAAACTTTAAAAGAACTCAGATCATTCTTAGGAATGTCTGGATTTTACAGACGATTCATTAAGGACTACGCCAAGATCGCGAAACCTCTTACGCTCATTTTGAGAGGGGAGGAGGGACGATTGTCCAAACGCATATCAGCGAGGAAAAAAATAACTTTGGACAGTGATGCAGTGGAAGCATTCGAGAAAATAAAGAACACCTTGATTTCTAATGAAGTTACTCTACAGTACCCTGATTTCAGTAAAGATTTTTACCTCACGACAGACGCATCAAATTACGCTATTGGTGCCGTGTTGGAACAAGAGGGAAGACCAATTATCTTTATATCCAGAACACTTTCAGAAACAGAAGAAAACTACGCAACAAACGAAAAAGAAATGCTTGCGATAGTTTGGGCCTTAAAAACATTACGAGGTTATTTATATGGCTCTGTTGCTGTGAAAATATTCACAGATCATCAACCACTGACCTACGCACTAAGTAACAAGAACAACAATAGTAAACTCAAAAGATGGAAAGCAATTCTCGAAGAATACAACTATGAACTCAAATATAAACCAGGTAAAGCTAACGTGGTAGCGGACACACTTTCTCGAATACCACACAATGACAATATAAATTCATTGGCACTGACACAACAGAATATTAATTCCTTGACACCGACACAACATAGTGACGATAGTTCTTCACAAAACCTAGTCCCTTACACAGACGCTCCCATCAACGCATTTAAAAACCAACTGTTTCTATCAGTAGGCGAAGTATCATCTTATCAGTTTAAGATTGTTTTCCCAACCTACCATCGGCACATTATAATTGAGCCAGAATTCACCGAGGATAGGCTCGTCAACGTTTTAAAACGATACTTAAATCCATCCGTAACAAATGGGTTATTTACGGAAGATCATATTTTGGGCAAAATACAAGTCATATATCCACATCATTTCACCCGATATAAAACTCGTTATACTAGAAGCCAGGTACAAGATCTAACGGAAGAAGCAGATCAGGAAACGGAAATAATTAAAGAGCATAATAGAGCTCATAGAAATCCTGATGAGAATAAAGCGCAGCTTCTAGCAAATTTCTACTTTCCGCGAATGAGCGCAAAAATAAAAAGAATAGTCGGACAATGCAAAGTTTGTCGCGAAAACAAATATGAAAGGCATCCTTCTACTCCAATACTTCAGGCTACACCCATTCCTGATTTTCCAGGCGATATTGTACATATCGATCTCTACCATACAAACAATAAAGTTATTCTGACAGCGATAGACAAGTTTTCAAAATACGCTCAAGCCAAACTCATAAAATCAAGAGCCACGATGGACATTAAGCTACCCCTACAGGAGTTGCTTATGTCTTTCGGAATTCCAAAAAGAATTGTAATCGACAACGAAAAGTCCCTTGGCTCAGCTCCTCTAACATTTATGCTCGAAAACCAATACGGAATACAGATATTTAAGACACCTCCCTATACAAGTACCGTTAACGGACAGGTGGAAAGATTCCATTCCACGCTTACCGAAATTATGCGTTGCATAAAGACTGAGAAGACTCATGACAATTTTGAGGAACTACTTTACAGATCATTGTACGAATACAACAACTCGATCCACTCTACAATTAAAAAGAAACCAATTGAAGTATTTTTCAGACGAACTGTAAATACCGACCCGGACCAACTAGAAAAGGAGAGAGTAGACAACATTAATAGACTTATAGAAAAACAAACTAAAGACCTTCAATTTCATAATAAAAATAGAACATTGTATCGGAAATACAATCCTAATGATACAGTATTCGTGAAAATAAACAAAAGACTCGGAAATAAGCTTACACCTAGATATAAGAAGGAAACAATTAAAGAAGACAAAGGAAATACCATATTGACAGAATCAGGACGTATAGTTCATAAGACCCACATCAGAAACTAGGATTCAACAGTAGTAAAATATTATTAATGGAAATATGAAAAACAACTTTAGCTATTCAGAGGAGTATAGATAAAATATAGCAAGAAGTAAAGGCATTTTAAGATTTATTAAAGTATTTAATAAATAAAAATAAAAAAATCGAGTAATACGCCATAGGCGTACGATGTAAGATTGAAAAAAAGAATACTAAGAAAACGTATAACTAATTTATAAAACTAAATATGTAAAAAAATATGCACACATATAATCATGCAAGTGTGTCGAAATTAATATTAAAGGAAAAGTTGTACCTATACAAATATAAATACATATAGATAAAAACATAGAATAAGGAAAAGAAAATCGGAAAAAATGCCATAGGCATACGATGAAAAAAAAAAATAATTAAAAATCACAGATTACAATAAAAGCAAAAGCAATTGAATAATATGCCATAGGCGTACGATTAATGCTGCATAATAAATATAGGTAATAAAAAAATAAAAAAATCAAAATTATAATGACACAATTTAATAGTGTAAAAAAATCATTTACTTACAATTTAAGGGAAATACCATATTATCTTTACAGAATTTTCGCCTGCTTGGCGAGTGCTGAATTTCAAATATTCGACTATACGAACTCACAACTAATAACTCTTAGGGACGATACCGCAAGGGTACAGGAGGGAACTTTTAAATTGATACATTTAATTGACCTCACAGAGTATGCAAAACTGACAGCAGATATAGAAAAGACAATTACCAATAATATCACTTCAGCATATCAGTTCTACCCATTTTTAAAGCACGAGATAGCCCAAATTCAAACACTTATTTCAAGAATTAGCCCAAAAATTAGAGAGAAACGATCATTGGACTTTATAGGCTCGGCATGGAAGTGGATTGCCGGTAATCCTGATCACCGCGACTTAGAACTCATAAATGAAAACTTTACAACACTAAATGAAAACAATGATGAACAGATAATAATTAATAAAAAGTTACTGGAAAAAATAAATGAGCAAAATGAAAGAAGCAATCAAATTACAAAATTCATTAAGGATAGTATGGACCCAAAATTAGAATTAAGTCACAAAATAAAATATCAAATACAATTAATAAAGGAAGAACTCTTAAATATAGAATATGCTTTACACTGGGCAAAGTCCAGTATTGTAAATTCATTTATACTATCTAATATTGAAATAAAAACAATAGAAAATATTGTAAAACATGAGGGTATACCTTACATAAATATAGAAGAAGAATTGGAATTTACCGATATTAGTATAGCATCAAACAACACACTCATAGTTTATATTTTGAGCTTACCCACAACACGAAAAGAAGAGTGTGAGATCCTAACTTTAAGACCAGTTAAGGCATATAATAGAATAAGTAAGATCGAATATTATAAAATTTTAAAATGTAATGGAAAAATTTATGGAATCCGAACTAAATGTAAAGAATATAACAAAAAAGCTATATGCAATGAGAATAATTTGGTAGAGCTAAGTGAAAGCAATTGTATTAATAAACTTTTGAAAAGTCAGTTATCAAATTGTACTATTACTAACGCTGATCACATATCCAACATAGAAGAAATTTACCCCGGTATATTGTTTCTTAATGATTACAATGGCACTATGGAGATTGATGGACAACCATTTCATCTTTCTGGTACGTTCATCATAAAGCATCATAATTCAACAGTTAAAATCCAGGATAAAATATTCTACATACGCGAAACCATATATTCTGAGCCCCTGCCCGCAATACTTCAACAATTAACCAAAAAATCCGAATTAGAGGAAACATTGTCGCTGGAAATGATCAAGGACCTTGAAATTATAAATAGAAAGAAAATCTCCAAAATTGATGCAGTTAATAAAATTGGTCTGACTCTCAACACTGCTACACTGGTAGCTTGCGTAATATTGGCCGGAATTTTAATATACGTGTTATGGAAAACCAAAGAAAAAACTCAACAGCCGAAGGAAGGCGAAATAATTCTTACAGAAATAAGACCCATGCCAACTGGGACGTTCGCATCTGAGAGGGGAGGAGTTAACATTGAAAAAGCTGAAACAATGTTAACTACAAACAGCCAAACGTTTCAAAGCTGAATTACAGCGAATTTCATTTTCCTTTGTTACTTTTCTAATAAGACAACACCTGGTCGATAAACAAGATGAACAAATTGCAATCGAGGGAACTGTAACAATGCTTGGTCAGCAAAGTCACATGGGAACTTCTAATACTTACCATCAAATTGAATCATGCAATAGTAAAGTACAAGAAAGAAATAACAATTAATAATTATATTTAACTAAGGGTTCCATCTGTTTTTCCAGTTAGTTTTATTTTCAAGTGCAAACTGTTAAACACCTTCTAATTAAGAAAAAATATTAAAAATATAAAAAAAATTGAAAAACAATAAAAATATATGAAAAAAAGGACAACAAAATAAAAAGTGTTTTTTTTAAGTAAAATAAGTTAAATAAACATTAACTTACACACAGGCAAGCAGGCGCATATAAAATGAATAAACAACCTACAACAACAAAATCCACACAAGGAGAGTAGAAAATCTTCTAAAATCTAATTGGACAACTATAAATAGGGAAAGCGTCTGAGTGGACAATCGATCAGTAAATTAAACCTCTACAGTGAAGACGTGCATTTTAAGTAAATTGTTCTGTGTCAACTTGATGTAGTTAAAAGTAAATAAATTGTTATAAATTTAAAAACTGGTGTTAATTATTTTTGCAATAAAGAACTTACAACAAAAAAACGTTTATAAAAGGTATAAACGTAACAATATTATACACTTTATACAATTTTTTATGTAGTTAACAATTTTAGCTTTCACATTCAGAAACCAGTAATTAAATCGAATTTGGTCGCAACATTTCTCAGGGCCAAAATGAACTATTTTTTTCGTGAATCATTCAAATGACATTTTCTTGTATTTCATTGAGTACATAAAATTAAGTTATCTTTTCGAAATAAAAGTCCATCCACAATTCCATATCCACTAATTTTTTTTAGATTCCCATTCCTATCTATCTCTCTACATGAGATAGTTGTAATCCAAACAATCTATCAAATCACAGTTTGGAGTATTATTACAACTGCTTTCATTAAAACACCTACTCATTTCATCCACATGATCTATAGAGGTAGCTCCTCGATGTCGCATAGAATAATTATAATTTTCCAATTTTAAAGCCCACCTAGTAATTCTTGGATTCATCTGCTTCTTGTTCAAAGTCATTGTTAAAGAGTTGCCCTCTGTAAAGATCGTAATATAAATTTCCTCTAAATAAACGCGGAATTTTTTTAATGCATGATTAATGAAAAGAGTTTCGAGCTTTTCGAGGTAATGGAAAATTATCCGTAATAATCTTCTTATTTAAACGCATTCGGGTTTCCCCACCTTTCTTCTTTGTTAGAACAATAGGAGAGGCATAGGATGAATTACTTGGATATTATTTTCTGAACTTCATGATGAGGAGAAGTATATATTGGTACATCATCAGATAATCGTACTTTCATATTCTAGTAATGAAATTTTCCGGTAATGGAATATCATTGGACTAAGATGGCAGGATCGTATATGTATAATTTTATCTATAATGTATTATATGGTTTTAGTAAGTTATTGTGGAATTCTTTTTCTTTTCCATTGTAGTTTAGTGTAGTATTTACATTATTTCTTTTTATAATTTCATATGGTCCCTTATAACAATTTTGATGTTTTTTCCTATTTTCTATTTTTACTAAAACTAGATCTCCTATGTTTAAATTGAGCTTATTTGTATGCTTATTTTCAGAAATTCTCTTCTCCTTAGTCTTTATTGTTAATTTCCTAGCTCTATTTAGAGCGTATTGTAATTTAAATTTAAGTTCTTTTGCATAGTCATCGTAATTATAAAATTTCTGTTCGTTATCTGTGTTGTCATATGGCAAACTTGGTAATCTTCCGTACACTAATTCAAAAGGCGTGTAGCCAGTATCAACATGTGGTGAAGTATTGTAAGCAAAAGTGAAATATTGAATCCACTTGTCCCATTCGTAGTCATTTGCGGTAGTTAATAAAAATTCATTTAAAACTCTATGGTTGCTTTCAACTGATCCTAAAGTTTCATGATGGTAAGGTGTTGAAAACACTTGTCTGATCTGTAACAATGAGCATATGTTACGCATTATCTCATTTGCAAACTCAGTGCCTTTGTCGGATTTGAGTACCCTAAATTGACCATATTTTAGTATAAAATGTTCAACTAATGTTTGTGCTGTCGTGGTTGCATCTTTTGTTGGCATGGGGTGTGCCACAACAAATTTCGTTAACTCACATTGCATTGTCAAAATGTAGCGGTATTCATTTGAAATACGCAGAGGACCTACAGTGTCGATCGAAATCACTTCAAAGCTATTGTTTGGTGTGTCAGTAAGTGTAAGTGGTTCTTTTGTGTGTTTTGTTTGTTTGTTTTTATTGCAACTGTCGCAATATGATACAAATTTCTTTACCATTTTATTCATGTTTTTCCATATGTAACGTTGTTTTAATTTTATAATTGTTTTTCTTATACCCAAGTGGCCGTTTATGTGAAAATCGTTAATTAGTTTATACTTAAGTATGTCATCTGTTATTCTTTTTGGAGGCTTATATATTATAATTTTTAGTTGAGGCTTTTCGTTATTTATTAATATCTTTTCATATGTTTCTTTTAAATTTTCTTTCGTATATACTTTAAATATTTTATCTTCAGTTGAGAGCGCTACTTCTTTTATATTTTCTTTATTCATTTTAGATATCAGCTTCCTCAGAATCGAATCTAGTTTCGCTGAGTTATCACTGAATCTTGCTAGCTTATTTTCTTCTTCGTTATTTATATTCTGGGTACGTAATTTCTTCATGGTCGGAACTGGTTCCGATGAATTGTCATTACGACCTATGTGCACAATATTTTTCTCAATTATAATGTCGACATTCTTTATATCCTTAAATTTATTAAATTGCAATTTCTTTATATTTTTAATATCATTGATGGAGATGCATTCCCATATTTGAAGTTGATCAGGCTTCTGAGAAGTACATTTTTCCATATTATTCTTACTTATATGCGCGCTATTAAAATTGTTGTTTGCCTCTTGATTTTCATTCTTTTCTTTAATTGCCTCTCCTCTTAACTTTGTATTTTTATTATTCATGGCCCTTGTCGTTACAAGTATTTTTTTTTCTTTTTCATCATTTTCATGTGGTATCATTTGTTTTAATGTATCTGAATCGATTTGAATTCTAGAAAGTGCGTCTGCGTTTGTGTTCATTTTTCCTTTTTTATAAATGATTGTGAAGTCATAGTCACTAAGGTCTAGTCTAATTCTAGTCATTTTTGAAGAAGGGTTTTTATGAGAGAAAAGGGAAATTAATGGTCTGTGGTTGTCAAAGGGTAGGAAACCCTGCCCTCTCATCTTACATTCTCTTATTGCACTTATATTCATCTACTTATGTTCATCTACTCTCACCCGTTATGTAACATGAATATCATCTAGGTTAATAAAGTTCAGTTCACAATCAACAATTGTCACGTTCACTACATGGTGTCAGGTGTGGGATTTAATAAAATTAAAAAAAAATGCCAAATGAAGGTGAAGAAAGGTCATCAAATTCAGCGTCATCATTTGTAAGACCTCCCAAACCATTGCAAGTCACGGGCAACAATGCATCAACGGCTTGGAAAAGCTGGATACAGCAATATAAATGGTTTTTCACAGCTGCACAGCTTGACAAAAAACCGGCAGAAATTCAAGTGGCGACGTTGATGTCGTGCATAGGTGCGGAAGCTATCAACATTTACAACTCGTTCTCGTTAACACAGGCAGAACAACTTAATGTGAAAAAAATAATAGAAAACTTCGACGCACACTTTGCTCCAAAAATAAGTGTTACTTTTGAGCGATATACATTCAACACAATGTTTCAATCTGAGGGTGAAGCGTTCGATGAATATTTTACAAAAATAAAGAACCAAGCAAAAAAATGTGATTTCGGTGTTATTGAGGATTCTCTATTACGGGACAAAATTGTGGTTGGGATAGGCAGTGATTCAGTGAGAGAAAAATTACTTGCTGAAGGCGATATCGTGTTGGAAAAAGCTATTAAAATATGCAGAGCGAGTGAGATGGCTACACAGCAGCTTAAAGAACTCCATAAAAAAGACGAATTGAAAGTAGAGGCAATTAGCAAATATGCAAAACCCAAACGGTCGGCAAACAAATGGAACGAAAATAACAAAGAAGTCTATGATTGCAAACGGTGCGGTCAACAGCATGAGAGTCGTAATTGCCCAGCATATAACAAAACATGTAAAATCTGTCACCGTAAAGGGCACTTCTCTCGATACTGCTTTCGATCTAAGCGCAGCGAACATAAACATGTTAACGCTCTGCAACAGAATTCAAATACTGACTCTGACGCCGACAGTGATCTCTTTGTTTTGACTGTTAACATAGCAGAAACAAACAAAGACGAAAAAGAAAATTGGTATGAAGAGATAATGGTAGACAACAACAAAATAAAATTTAAGCTGGACACGGCTGCTCAATGTAATGTTATTCCTCTAAGTCTGGTAAACAATAATAAATCAAATAAAATGCGAGCTGTGAATAACAAATTAATTGCGTTCGGAGGTGGAAAAATCGATGTGTGTGGTGAAATCGTCCTAAATTGCGTTGTGCGGAATAAAAAGTTTAAAGCAAAATTTTTAGTGGTAGAAGATTTTCCCAACTTTGAACCGCTTTTAGGCAAACAAGATTGCGAAAGTTTTTCACTGATACTTAGAGTAAATGAGCTCAAGTTTGATACAAACATATTTGACGGATTAGGCAAAGTAAAAAACTTTGTATATGACATCGATTTGGTCGACAACCCGTCATTTGAACATTACGCTCCAAGGAAAATACCACATGCACTAAAAGAAGCGGTCAAAAAGGAAATAGACAATATGGTAAAGCTAGGAGTATTAACAAAGACAGACGAGATTACCCCTGCAGCGTCACCGATGGTTATAGTTAAGCAAAAAGGTAAGATCCGTGTTTGCATTGACCCAACAGACATAAACAAGAACATACACAGACGATATCATCCACTAAAAACAATCGACGAGATAACAGCAAATATTGAAAAATCTAAATGGTTTACTCTATTAGATTGCAAAAAAGGATTTTGGCAGATTGAGGTCACGGATCGTACACGAAAATACTTAACGATGGCAACACCATGGGGACGTTATTCTTATCAAAGGTTACCATTTGGACTAGCATCAGCGCCCGAGGTATATCAACAGCTAATGTCCCAACTATTAGAAAATGCGCAAAACACAGAAGTGTCAATGGACGACATTCTGATACACGCTGAAACAAAAAAACAGCTTGAAAGGCAAACTGAGGCCGTTATTAAAATATTAAAAGACGCAGGTTTGAAGCTAAATAAAGATAAATGTGTGTTTAATGTAAACAAAGTTAAGTTTTTAGGTCACATTTTAACCTCTCATGGCATTGAAGCAGACCCGGATAAGATAACGGCCATAAATCAACTTAAGCGACCAGAAAACAAAACGCAGCTTCAAAGAATATTAGGTATGGCAACTTATTTATGCAAATTTATACAACATTTTTCGGAATTAACGGCCCCACTTCGATCACTTTTAAAGAAAGACGTTCGTTGGACCTGGTCGCCTGAGCATGAAACATCATTTAAAAACCTCAAAACCGCATTCTCCTCAACACCCGTGCTCCGCTATTTCGACCCGAATCTCGATGTAAAACTACAAGTAGACGCTAGTAAATCCAGCGTGGGCGCCGCACTACTTCAAAATGACCAACCTGTAGCTTACACGTCAAAATCGCTGTCGAAAGCAGAGCAAAATTACGCGCAAATCGAGAAAGAGGCGACGGCGATTAGATTTGCCTGTGAGAAGTTTCACGAGTACATTTACGGCAAAAAGCTGATTATCGAAACTGACCACAAACCTCTAGAATCCATCTTTAAAGAACCTCTTCATTCAGCCTCCTAGAGATTGCAAACCATTTTACTACGCGTTATACCATATTCGCCACAAGTAATATATAGGAAAGGGACAGAAATTAAATTAGCCGATACTCTAAGCAGAGACTGCGAAAATAAACTAAATGCAGACACCGAAGAAGTAATTGAAGTCCACACCGTCGCTAAAGTTACCATAACTACAATACATAAAATATATACCGAAACTGCTAAGGATAGCAGATTACAAAAGCTTATTCAATTCATACTCGACGGGTGGCCATCATCTATATCTGAGTTACCAACAGAAATTCGCGAGTTTTGGAATTTTCGAGACGAACTAACATATTTGAACGGAACAATCTACAAATCCACCAAAATACTAATACCAAAATCACTACAGACTGATATTTTAGCAAAAATTCATTCAGGGCATCAGGGAGTTCAAAGATGCATAAGCAGAGCACGATCTGTCGTATTTTGGATCGGTATGCACAAGGATATTAAAAACTTCGTTGACAAATGTGCCATCTGTCAGTCGTACCAACCATCAAAACAAAAAGAACCATTAATCAAAAAACCTATACCTTCATTACCATTTGAAACCGTGGCAACTGATATATTTCATTTCCAAGAAAGAGACTATTTGTTGATTGCTGATAGCTATTCTGGGTTCATGGACTTTGCAGTGCTTGAACATTCAACGTCATTCGAAGTTATAAAACTGTTAAAAAACTGGTTTTCCACGCACGGAATTCCAGTAACATTGGAGTCCGACAACGGACCACAATTTAGTTCTAAAGAATTTTCAAACTTTACAAAATCTTGGGACATAGTCCATCAAACATCAAGTCCATATTACCCAAGATCAAACGGCCTGGCCGAAAGGTACGTGCAGACAGCAAAGTCTATTTTGAAAAAATGCTCAAAGGACAATAGCGATATTTTTCTTGCCTTACTGAATTATAGAAACACACAAAGAAACGACGAATTAGAATCCCCCAATCAACGTTTAATGAGCCGAATCACAAGAAGTACAATACCGACATCAAACGAAGTATTAAAACCCCGAGTAATCACAAAGGTACAAGCCAATATGAATAATCTAAGGAACACGTACAAAGCAAATTATGATGAAGGTACAAAACGTTCTCAGCCAATTCAACAGGGTGATCGTATCAGAGTACAACGCGGACATCGTAACTGGGTATCCGGAACAATTGAAAACGAAAACAAAAATACGCCACGCTCCTTCTACATTAGAACTGACGACGGTAAACTCATAAGACGTAATTCAATTCACATACAACCCACAAAAGCATACATACCAGTACCAAAAACAATTGCACCAGACATACCTGAAACCACAGAAACATCAGACCCATCTCTTACGATAACGGCGGATTGTGAGATGACCAAACCATCATTACCAGCAGTTAAGATGTCACGCTATGGCCGTACCATTAAAGAACCAGATCGCTATAAACCTTAAAATGGAAACTATTCTACTCACACATACTTTACATATTTATATTTAACAATGAATTGAAGTCATTTTATTTTATATCTAACTTAAAAAGAGGGATGTCAAAGGGTAGGAAACCCTGCCCTCTCGTCTTACATTCTCTTATTGCACTTATATTCATCTACTTATGTTCATCTACTCTCACCCGTTATGTAACATGAATATCATCTAGGTTAATAAAGTTCAGTTCACAATCAACAATTGTCACGTTCACTACAGTGGTCAGTCACTACTGTGAATTTTCTTCCGTATAAGTATGGCTTAAAAAAATTTATACTCCAGTGTATCGCTAGAAGTTCTTTTTCAATTACTGGTTTGTTTATGTCGTGTTTCTGTAAAGACTTGCTTGCATATGAAATTGGTAAATCTTGTCCAATTTCGCCTTGCGATAAAATTGCTCCTAGCGCATAGTTTGAAGCGTCTGTTGTTAGGATGAATGGTTTTTCGAAGTCTGGGTATTGTAAAACTGGTGGATTTATCAATTTGTTCTTTAAGGTATCAAAAGCGTGTTGGCATTTTTCTGTCCAAGTGAATTTTGTTGATTTCTTTAGTAGGTGATTAAGGTCTTTTGCGATGTAAGCGAATTCTGGAATGAATTTTCTGTAATAGTTGCAAAATGCAACGAATCGTCGTACGTCGTCTGCGTTCTTCGGTACAGGGTAGTTTTTGATTGTATCGTATTTAGAAGGGTCTGTTTTCACACCGTCTTTTGTAATTAAATGTCCTAAGTAAACTACTTCTGGTCGCAAAAAGCAACATTTTTTTGGGTTTAATTTTAGGTTGTAATTTTGTAATCTGTCTAGTACTTTTATTAAATTTTCATTATGATGTTTTAAGCTACATCCATATACTATAATATCATCTACATATAGGAATGCTTCGGATTCTAATCCCGATAGTGCTATGGTGAGCATTCTTTGGAAACTATTAGAAGATATTTTTAGTCCGAATGGGAGTCTATTAAATTGGAAATGTCCTTGTGGAGTTGAAAAAGCTGTCAGAGGTCTTGAATTCTTGTCCAGATTAATTTGATGAAAGGAACTAGTCATGTCGAGTGTGGAGAACCATTTAGCCCTTCCTAGCTTGTCTAGAATGTCTTCTAATCTTGTTAGTGGAAATTTATCATTCACTATTTTGTCATTTAGTTTTCTGTAATCTACGACCAATCGCCATTTCTTTTTATCTTCTACATTCTTTTTGGGTACCAAAAGGAGTGGAGCATTATATGGACTTACTGATGGTTCTATTATTCCGTCGGTTAACATAGTTTGTACTTGTTTAGTTATTACGTCGGTATGTGAATGTGGTAGTCTGTAGTTCTTTATGTATACTGGGTTGTTGTCCGAGGTCGTTATTTCTTGACTGTAAAAATTGTTGACGCTTAGTTTTTCGCCTTCAAGGTGAAATACGTTTTGGTATTTTGTAAATATTTTGATTAGTTCATTTTTTGCTTCTTTGTTATTTTCGTGTAGTTGTAATTCATTGAGAATTCTTTTGAATCGTTTATTGTTATTTTCTTTGTTGTAGTTTAGTATTTCATAATGTTTTAGTGGGTCAGTGTGTAGTTTAATGCCTTTTAAAGTTTCTGTTTTGTTTGTAGTATTTAGTATTTTTATATGTGTCATGCCGCTTTTGGGTGCTATTGAATTACTTAAAAAAATGCCCTCTTTTAATTCATCATTTAGAATTACACAATCTTCTTTAAGGTTTAACTTTATGGGTTGAATAATTTCCGTTCTGGGTGGAATTGTTATTTGTATTAATGAAAAGGATTTTGATTGCATGGGAAGGATTATAGTATTGTTATTTATGAATAACGAAATTGTGAATGTTTCATAGTCTATTTTGCAAAGAAATTTCTTGAAAAAGTCTCTTCCTAATATTCCGTCCGTCTCTATTGGAAATTTTGCGTCTACCAATTGAAATGTATGAATACAAGTCTCATTTGATACTGCCAATTCGAGTTCTGCCGTACCTATTGAATTTATTTCCTCGGTTGTTATACCTGTTAATTTACATTTTTCTTCCGGTCTGAATTCTTCACCTATTAATTCGTTTCGCACTTTACAGAGTGATATGTCCGCGCCTGTATCTATTAGGAAAGTTAAAGTTTGGTTTTTATACATGACATTGATGTAGTTTGTGTTGTTGTCAGATACTTTATGAATTTTTAGTTTTGGCTCTCCGGGATATTGGTGTATCCGTGGCCTACCGTGTTTCCCTCGTTCTGTATTATGTGTACGTGTCTGTTGTTATTGTTTCTGTTATTGTTGTTGAAAGTGTTATTTCTGTTGTGGTTGTTATTGTTATATCTATTAGGATTATTGTTGGAACTGTTGTTTCGGTTGGAGTTGAAGCTGTGATATCTGTTAGAGTTAGTGTTATTGTTGAAATAGTTATTTCTGTTAGAATTGTGATATCTGTTGGTGTTATTGTTAAAATTGTTGTTTCTGTGAGAGTTGTGATATCTGTTAGTGTTAGTGTTATATCTGTCATTAGCCTGATACTGATTTCGAACGTGTAGTATGGAATTGTGGTTTGCTCTGTTTCCAACCTCCAATTCCAATGCAAGTTCTGCTGCTTCTTGTAGGTTATCTGGTCGAGCAGCATAAATGGTCGATTTAAAGTGCTCATTTAGTCCTTTTTTAAATGTATCTAAAGCTAATTTATTGTTTAGTCTGACTACGACATTTTTCTCTGCTTGTGTAGCCTCATTACCTAGCTCTTCAATCCCTAATTTGTTTAAACTATCTATTATTGCCGTTATTTTGTCTCTAAATGTAGTTACTGACATTTTACCCTGGTATAGTGAGTTTAGTTTATTTTGAAGTTCTGGGATGGATCTAGTGGGCTTATATCTTGTCTCTAACAATTTCTTTAAAGCTTGGAAATCTTCTGGTTTTGCATAAGTTCCTATAGCAGTCTTTACCGTGGAAGTAAGCTTAGCATGATAAACATACTGAAGAAAATCAGTTTTTGCTACGTCGGATAGAGTTTTATGAATTATTTCTGCCGTTACTAAAAAACTTTCCAATTCCTCATAACTACCTGCAAACAATGGGAGAGCTTTAGCTGTGGTATCCAAATTGAATGAAGCCATTTTGAAGTTTTCGTTATCTTTTGATCTTTCTAATAAGTGTGTTCTAATTGTTGTGTATATGCTTGTAAATTCTATCTTTAATGCTGTTATAGTTTCTGTATCTTTTCGTTCTAATTCTTCTAGTTGGAATAGTTTTTTTACATCTTCTATATAACCTAGTTTATCTTGAATTGTTTTCGCGGTGTAAGTTCTATTTGGGGTTTTCTTTAAGGTTTTCCATATGTCTTTTAATTTTTCTAAGTTTTTTTTCCATTTGGTTTTCAAATACTTTTTATTTTAAACAGTTGTTACAGCGTTTACCGTATTAGCTGTATTTCTACTATATTTTAACACATAATCCTTAAAATACTTGTTTATTCTATAAGCTATTATTAAAATTATTATTATTATTGCTATTGTTAATACATAATCCGGAATCATTTTTTCGTTTTTGGCCTCTCCGTAGTTAACAATGTTTTCTTGTATATCAACCTTGCTTTGGGGTTTACCCATTTTTTGACTTATTTTGTTTCCCCAGATGGGACCTACCATAACAATTTTATATTAATATTGTTTGCTTTCCTTTTTTTTATTTATTTCTTAAATTCGAATTTTCCATTTTTAGGTAAGGTATATAATTATTAAATTTAAATTTATCTTCTGCTTATAAAATTTTAAATGTAAATTTGAATTAAATTATTTTATTTTTGTTTTGTGTTTATTTGTATTTATTCTACTGTCTTTATTTATGTGGTCCGTTATGAGCAGGATTTAGGTGACAGGAACTATTGGTCCGGTATGCATGATGGTAGACTGCAGGATCTTAAGTTTTGTTTATAGAAGTGCAGGATCGGTACGCAGGATCGGTTGTTTTTATTGGTGCTCAGGATTCACAGGATCGTCCGCAGGATCGCCATGTAATGGAATATCATGGGACTAAGATGGCAGGATCGTCATGTAATGGAATTGCCTAAAGGACCGTCAAGAAATGTTTGAGGGTTGGCCTGTCATGCAATGATTTGTGCGCAGATTTCTATTACTTTTTACCCTATAGCCCTTTCTATATTTAATTAGCTGTAAGGGTATCAGCTACTAATAAGGCATTCCAAGAAAAGCCACAAGATGAGAGACTCTTAATTCCAGAATCACTCAATTTTATTATTAACATATTTGGTAAAACAAAATAACTGTGTTAAATGGTCAACGTATGTCAAAACAAAAGTGGATGTTAATTGACACCACACTTGTGTCGGCAACATGCAAACGGACAACCACAAAGCAAATCAAAAGTGTTTCATGCATTTGATACTTTTGTTCTGATTTACTTTGGTGGTCTTTGCCACACTTCAACATGTGAATTTCAATTGGTTGTTGCATTACACTGTTGAAGTTGGCATGTACCTATTTACATGTCACTGGACGATACGTGCACACTACAGTCAATAGGATGTATACAAATTATTGACTATTCTTTTTAATTCAAAAGTTTATAGTTCATTTGGTACTTTTAATTGGGACTACCCGAATCAATAAGACACGAGCCATTATTTTTTTTAAGGGATTAAAAAATGTCACACTCTCCTCTAATATGGGATCTACAACAATATTAAAATTGATAATTGACATCTGGAAGATGGGATGCTAAAAAAGTCTAACGCTTACGGCAATTTTTACGGAAGTGGTCTCTTTCCTGACAAATAAAACACAAACTAGGAGGGTGAATTGGTTTTGTGAATAAGCTTTTCATGTGTCGAAAATGAGAACAATTGGCATAGTAAATTGAACCGGTTTTGTTGCCAAATTTTAAAATTTTCGCTTGATTTTTCCGACGTTTTTTCATATCTGTCAATGCAAGCAATTAACTCTTCGATTGAAGTAGAGTCGAAGAGTTAATTGCAACTATTTGCATTGAAATTATGTAGCTAATACAACAGGCAGAATCTTTCAAAGTCTGTGTACGTAGTTTTCGATACATTTCCTCATAAGTGAATATTTTAAGCAGGGCGTCTTTCAAATTACTATACGTCCACTTATCATAATTTTCTGTAAATTCCTTTGCTGTTCCTCGCAATAGCATTAAAGACATAATAACTTTTCTTTATCTTTATAATTGGAAGTATATTCGTCAAACTTGTTAAACCATTTTGCAACAGCTTCACTACTTCCATAAAATTTTGGAACAAGTTTTTCTAATTCATTGTAATTTTTTTTTAAATTACCAATTGTACTTAATTCTAAACTGCAAAGCTGCAGATGTAGCGTCTCGTTGCGCATTTTTTAAATTTTAAGTTGGCTTTCAAGCTCTGGTTCCTGTGAATAAGCTGAAAAATTACAAACAACTGAATTACAGCTATGTGCACCATAGTTTACATTGAATGCTGATTCTGTTATTACAGCTGATGATATTGAAGTATTGCCTGAAGTTGTTGCAAAAGCTTGTTGGCAAGATTGATCGGAAATTGCATGAGTAAATGAAACGGAGGATGCAGAGGAAAATGATGAAATAAGGGCATCAGTAGTTGGTATACAATTTCTATCTGTAACCATCACAACCCTTTAAACGGAAGGTAAATGCAGAGATTCGGAAGAAGTAATCACAACATTAAAAGTAGTCGACCCATTATCTTCACTGGTTTTGCTTAGCTGGCTTATTGTTGCAGATTTCGGAAATTGTTTCGGGCATAATTAAAGTATGAATAATCCTTTGCAGATTTGGGCGTAGATCCATTTTTATTTTAAAGAATTTTTTTTTATTTGGGCCCACGCCTGAATTGTAATACTGCCTTTTTCCAAAAACTCTATTTCTTTTCTTTATTAAGAGGAATTTCAATAATTCTAAAATCAATGAAGTATTGATTAACTTTAACATAAAATAAAACAAGTATTACAAAGATTATACAAACATACATATGTACGTTACAATTGTACCATTTGTAAAATAACTACTAAAATACTAACGTTAACAATCAGCAAGTAGTTGTGTAATAAGATAAGTTGTATGAATCCCAAAAAGAAGTTATTTTAGTTTAATGGTGTGACATTATCCCTAACTTGTATAAGTTACTAGGAAAATTTTTCATACGATTAAACACAATTCTAAAGTTTTATTAATCCTTTTATTTTCAATTAAGCAGTTCAAATGGTGTTTTTTTAATATATTAGTTTTCCGATATAAAAATTTTATATAGTCATTATATATTATATATTGATTATTTAACTATTGAAATTACATAAAGGTCTATTGGGCTTTCATCGCACTAGGGAGCTAAAGATTAATTGTAAATTTATTTTGTTATCTACTATGTGGGATATACTTGATGTGGCACCCAACAGACGAATTTTCCTTCCTTTTATTGTTTCTATTACATTCGCAATAGACCTCTTATTCGTTGATTGACTGGTTTAACAAAACCTACATTTTCATTTAAGCCCACTAACATGGATATTTATTTTCCTATAAAAACATTTAAACACAATTTTATTTTTTGAAATCATTATAAATTAATCAACGTTAATTTGGGATAGATTCCTTTAAAAACAAATATTTTATGCAATTCTCACAAAATTTCTATTATTCAAAAAATATTTTAAATGCATTACTTGGAGTTAAATCCACTGATCAGCTATATAAGCAAAAATAGCCATATTGAGTTGCTTTCCCCCACAATAAAATAAAAATATTTTTTGGTTAATAAATATTTTATGAATTTTATAAAATATTTGTTTTTAAAGGAATCTGGAAAAAATTAACATAGATAACATATAATAAAGTGCTTTTCAACAAGAAGTTTGTTTGCTAAAATAACTAAGATAAAAAATTTATATCAAAATGATTCAAATTTGTATTGTATTACGAAGAGAAAAGCTCGGTAATTATGAACTAAAAATGCCTTCGGGCAAAGCTGACAGACGTCGGTTCTTTCATCAAAGTATTTAATCACTTTTTGGCAAAATGGCGATCCTATTTCGTTAATCCCATCACGGGTTTCGTATAGACTCTGTCCTTAACATAGCCCCACAAAAACTACTGAAGTGGTTTTAAATCACGCAATCTGGCCTGCGACTTAACTGTTGACTGTTGTGAAATTATGCTATCATGAAATTTGGCGAAATTATGCAATCGGGAAATTAAGTTTGCAAAAAATTTATCGTTTCTTTGGCTGTATGACATGTGGTACCGTCCTATTGGAACCACATGCCAGTGATATCCAAGTCGTTAATAATAGGCAAAAATTGAGTTGCTACCATCTCGCGATAGCATGATGCATTTCCAGCCTCATCTTAAAAAAAAAAAAAAAACGGCCCAATCACGCCATCAGACCACATAGCACACCATACACGTTGAAAAATCAACCGGTTGTTCCTGAATGATTTGATCGAATCTACAGCGGTGTGAATAGTTGGTCGGCCTCAATTTCTGCACCAGTTAAACCTTATGAGTCTTCAAAGTCAAATCCCAATTGTTAAGAACGTCCAGGAATTGATAAATTGGGATCTTCTTCCATACTGTGGTTCTCGGCTGAGATGTTTTCAATTGAACGACCCGGTCGAACACGCGTTGGTATTCACACAATACTTCCACAGTGGATTTTAATTACTTTAAAGCGATTTGCGTGTGAAATTGAATTCAATTTAACAATTGCCAATGCTTCTACTACGAATACGTCAAAAAAACTAAATGTCCAAACTATCATGTTTCAATTGAAAAGCAAACCCATATAATATATTTAAATCGTTGTCAAAAATATTGAAATTTCTCAAAAGCCAACAAAACGATTTTTCTGTAATTGGTTTATTATCGCAAAAATTAAATGACAATAAAACGCACTGCCTTGTTTCCACGAGCATTTCTTTGTTTGTTTTTTTAATATTTATAATTTCTTCTGGATTAAGTATTCGCTCACACTGAAAATGTTAAAATAATCTGGTGGGTAGTAATTTTTTTCTATTTATTTTCCGTTGCTCACCTGATATATACATATATTTCTTATAAATGCAAAACAAATAACAAATTTTAGGACACGAAAACAAATAACATATTTAGGACTGTATGATTTTTTTTTTGTTTTTTGTTTTGTTAATTATAATTGCAATTTAAAAACAATACACACGAGCTAACATTTTTAACATAACAAATGAGGACATAACATAGAAGAAAACATATTCATTCCTAACACTTGATTTAATTCGATAACTTTATTTATTATTGTTTCCTTTTTTTATTCGCCATGCCAATTATCACAATTTATCTGTTTTAGTTTGCTGTTGCTAGGTAAAAACAAGTTAATTTTATTGTTGAATGTTGATTAATCCAAAATATATCAGAAGAGCTTGTTTGAAATCTGTATATTTAAAATTGTTAAACATTAAATTGATTAAATATAGTTTTCTTGTGGGCAGTATCAAGTTTCTAGCAGAAATTGATATAAAAGAAAATAATTAAGTAGTAAAAAACGAAATAACTGGGTATGTTGTTTCCTAATTGCGTAGTTTTCTAAGAAAACTTATACATGCAAGACAGCAATAATTATCTACATAGTTACAAACTGCGTAAAAAACTTATACCCGCAAGACAACAACAAATGTCTAGTTACAAACTGCTTTCAAAGCTGATACACGCAACTGCGTAGTTTTCTAAGAAAATTTACACACTATCGTAAAATAAATTCCAGGAAGAAACCTTAACAGCATTAAAACAAAAAACAAAGGGCCACGCCTATACATTGAATGAATAACATAACAACAAAATGTGATACAAAGGGAGTAGAAACTTCTAGACCACTAGCGAACAAATTAAAAGACAGGACCTGATTGGTTAGTTAGTTAGTTAGTTAAAACATTAACCTCATAAATTAAAGACTTGCATCTTTAGTAAATTGTACTGTAGTGTCAATGTACAGATCTTACTTTGTGTGTAGTTAAACTCTAAAATCTGGTGTTATTTTGTTTGCAATAAAGAATTCAGTAACAACAAAACGTTCATAAAAGGTATAAACATAATAATATCATTTTGCTGTTCACGCTAATAGGAGTAATCGCAGAGTTCCCGGTTCTAATGATATAAAATATGTATGCTGATTTTTATGCATGAATATTATTTGCTTTTGCCTCATCGAATAAAAGAGTTTGATAGTATTTTTATTAGCTTAACAGTTCATATCAATGCATATTACTTCTTCAGCCAGGTGTTTTGGCGCAATGTATCTTTGATCTTATAAAAAAACTTGGTACTTCGCACTTGAATTATTTATTTGTTATCCTAGAGTTTTGTTTTTCGCCCACCAATAGTTCTTTATACACACGTTAACGAAGATGATTTGATTAAGTTTTAAAAGAAAATAATGTATTTATGTATTTAACAAACTACGTAGTTTTCTTAGAAATTCTATATACATAAGACAACAACAATAACATGTTTATAAATTCTAGGAAAAATTTAAACAAAAGCATTAAATATAGAACAAACTGTTTACTGGCAAAAGGTTTCCTTAATTTTCTATGTTCTTTTAAGGTTCTTTACCTTAAGTTCATTCACCTTTAATTCTATTGACCTGATAAAAGCCCATCGAGATTCACTAATATTGTGATGAAATGAACTATATCTATTACCGTTTTAGATAAACAAAAATAGGCATAACTAAGTTAAAGTACATGGTCATTGAGGTCCCGCGCCTTTGTTCTTTTATCAATTCTGATGAGAAAATTGCTAAAAATTAAAAATGAATTTAATAGGATTGCACCATTGACGTAAATACAACTTTTATTTATATTTTAGATCTACCTCTGACCCTTCGGTAATCTCTGCTTGCTTCTGCTTAGTTTCCGCATTTGGTAAATATATATTTTTAGGTTCACTTGTAAAATTTTAATATGGTTTTTTCAACAAGCAGTTTGTTTTAGGATTGTGGCAACATCAACGACATGGTCTTGACATTTAGTTCTACTACGAATCTACTACGAACATCTACATATTCGTAGTAGTTTTACTGAAAACATCGCAGCCGCAAGCTACATCGTTGAAGCAGGTCCAAATTTGTCAACACCTCGACATTCTCAACAATGGGGATTATCCAAAACCAACAACACCAACACAATACGAATTTTGCTAAGGATTTGACTTTGAAGCCTTACATGGATTAAGTGATCCAGGAATTCAAGCCAACCGACCTTTCATATCGCCCTAGATTCGCCCAATTCAAATAGGAAAAATCTTCAGGTTTTTTTGAAAAAATAATTTTTTGGACGAAATCCATTTTATTTCAGAGTATGTCAACAAGAAAATTACCGCATTTGGGCTTCTGAAAATACTAGATCGACTATTGCGAAGATTTTGCATGCTCAAGATAAGAATGGGCCGTTTTTTCGAAGATGAGGCTGGATGTGCAATATCACTGACATGTAGTTACAACAGGAAGCTTCCACATGTCACACAGCCAATGAAACAATCAATTTATTGCAAACTAAATTTCCTGATTGCATAATTTTACAACAATCAGCAGTTAAGGTGCCAATGTACCAAGCCATGTGGGCCAATATCAGATGGTGGATCATTACCACTGTGGATGAAATGTAGCGTCATCCTCGCCCTAGAAGGCTTTCGGATACGTACATCCTCCGGTCACTCCTAGTTGCAACTTCAAAAGCCCGGAGCAGGCCGCAGCCTTCACTCCTTGCTGAAGAGTTGGAGACTATCCAACTCCTGGTCCAGAACGCATGAAGCTTAATATAATTAAGAACACGGCGGCATTCATACTCACTGGACCTGGACCATTTAATGTGTTGATTGTGCATGATCCGACCCACAAAGTCAAACGAGGGCCTCGAAACGGACAGCCACCACGATACTCCCGAAGGGCCTATCTCAATAATCAGTCAGAGAACAACTAAATGCCTAAAGTGACAAATAGCGGAACTCTGGGGCTTTACTGATTCCCGTGGAAATATAGTGGATTGTCCAGTTGGCTCCTAGTAGCCTGTTAGGGGAAAGGGCTCCCTTTTACCCGCAAGACACAAGTATAGATGGTTGTGTGATCCATAAAGACTTATAAATGTGCCTCCGGGTGGCAAGGAGATCGTGTGATTTAACATCACTGGAAAATTTTTTGTCGGGCTATATTAACTACAAAGCCTATATCGATTGTGATTACCGAAATAGGACCGCCATTTTGCCAAAATGTGATTAAAAGCTTTGATGAAAGAATCGACATCTGTCAGCATGGTCGTGGTGGACAATTGACAAGTATCATTTTTCATTCATAATTGCTAAATTTTTTTCTTCGAATTATATTAATCAAAATTTTTTGTGTTTTGTGTTTTAGAAAACAAACTTCTTGTGGAAAAATTCTTTACTTTCCTTTTTGTTTTATTATTTCCATTCTTTGGTAATTAATTTTGCATACACAAAATGTAAATTCATCAAAAATAAATATAAAATTAATTGAAAAATAATATGTCACAGTAAAAGCCACTGGTGTCATAAAGCCACAGTTGTTTTTACGATTGATTTAATTTGATTTCTTATAAATTACCACAAATAAAATTTCTAGTATTAAAAAATAAGATTTAACAAAATACTTTTATATTTATACTAAATTTGTTCCGTTTTCTAATTAAGTTGGTGTGACAGTAATTTCTTATTCTGTGACTATGACTAAAATTAGTTTCATTCATCTTTTTCTTCATTTTTCAGTGTTTGTTCCTATTTTGGCACAAAACAGTGAACACAATTTATACTATAATATATTGGAACAAGTTGTGCCATTTTATTCACTATGCCATTTGTATGCCTTTGCATGGTGTATTCAATTCATTGCTAATACTAAATGTATTTGTATGAGACGTCATATATGTATATAAAGGATACTGTGCTTCATAAAATATAATGAATCATCAGCCTGATTGATGTTTAAAAAAATAATATTAGACTTTACTTATAGGGCAGTGGTTTAGGCTTTAGTTTTATTAATTTTACAACAAATCACTTCTAAATATAAAATATATGAGTAAACAATTTAGTAAACTGTTTTTCTATAGGACGTGCTCCAAAATAAAACGAATAATATCTTTTAAGAGAAAGATAAATAGCTTTTATTTAGGGCAAATCTGAGGGATTAAATTAATTGACCGTTTAATTTGTGTTAGTCATTTCCTATAACGAATGAATCTGTGAATTTCTGCTAGTTTGGAGAGTTAATTATTTTCTTATTGAAAACTTTAATCATATTAAATCCTTCAAAATAAAAATACCTTTAGTTATCGTTGCAGGAAACAATAGGAAATATTTTTAATTTTTCTTAACAAAAATTGCATTTTATTTTTTAACGATTAAATGATAAAAAACTTACTCTTAAATATATGTGAATAATATTATGATTTATATATTGATTATAGTTATAGTTAGTTATAGGTTATTTTGTTCCTGCTATTTATTTTTTGTTTTTTCCTACTAGGTTTTCATAGCTTTTACTAATTCATTCTAATATCTATAATATTTATGTGAAAATGAACTATTCTAGGAAAAATATTGTTAAGAAGATGATTTACAAGGTGTCCGCCGGGAAGATATTCTACTTTGTTTGTTTATAATTTTTGATTAAATGAAAGAGATCAAATGATCTTTTGAAACAAAAGTTTGAGAGTAGAGTTTAAGAGAAACTCTTTAGCATTTAACGAGGCTACGAAAATATTTAGAGGGAAGCAAATAATAGACATAAAGATTTTGAAAATAGATCCTGAAGACGAGAATTTGCTTCATAATGCCGGCATTGACTCGTTAGAAACCGAAAGGGAAAACAATAAGTTTATAGTCAGGGAGCAGGAGTAAATTTTAAATGTAATCGGGGCATACCTGAAATCTGTTCACTCTCTTAAAGAAATTAATGAGGGAACTTAATTGCATGTTGAAGTCGAAAACTAAACTGACTATGAAAACAATAAGACGACCGTTACTACATTTAGTGAGGATAGAAAGGCAAATGAGTTTAATGAATCACTTACAAAAGGTGTTTTTGTAACAAAGGACACTATTTTGTATATATTTAGGAACATACGTGAAAAATTATCTTCGGGAATTAATAAAATTCCCAACATTATTCTATAAAATATTACTAATGAATTAATTTTGGAATATTGTACACTGTTCAATAATATGCTAAACAACTACTATTTTCCTCTT
The DNA here is from genome assembly GCA_030448955.1 of Trichopoda pennipes. Lineage (NCBI taxonomy): Eukaryota > Metazoa > Arthropoda > Insecta > Diptera > Tachinidae > Trichopoda > Trichopoda pennipes. Next base: position 49,942 of record JASKUP010000169.1, read on the forward strand.
GCTTGGAAAATTGCAAAAGTTTTTATACTGCCTAAGAAAAACAGAGACGACAGTAGTTCTAGAAATTTACGTGCAATAAGCTTATTACCGAACATAAGTAAAATTTTTGAAAGAGAAGATTTAATCAATGACAGACACTTTAGGTTCAAATATAAGCATTCAACAGTCCATCCCATTCATTTATTGGTATCTAACATCTAATGGAACTGGAATAAATCGTATCTCACTGGCACTTGTCTAGTGGATTTTGAAAAAGTCTTCGATAGCATTTGGATACCTGGCCTAATATAAAATACAATAATACAAACTTTCGAACTACAAATCTCCTCAACATTGGATAATACTTATCCACAATATGGTTAATAACAAATCATTTTTAGTCTGTAATGAGAACAAGATGAGTTCGAAAAGATTTAATATCGTTAATGGTTTACAACAGGGCATAGTAAACTCTCCTATTTTATTTAATTTATTTCTGCTGGACCTTCTAAGGACAATCGAGAACATTATAGCTTTTGCTGATGACATAGTGATTTATCACGCGGATAATACGATTGATAGAATGAATAATAAACTACAGGAATACTTTAGAATGGTAGAAAAGTATGCTACAGACTGGCAGATGAGGATTTACTTATATAAATGTGACGCTATTTTATTTCGTCCCCCTATCGGAAAATGCAACAGTAATATAAAAAACAATTGGAAGTCATTTACAGTTAAATCAAGTGAAATATTTATAAATAAATATGGATAAATTTTTGTACTTCAATGAGCATCTGAATTTGCAACTAGATAAGGCAAGAAGGGCTTTTTTTATATATGTTAAAATACTTTTGTACCACTCTTTGATAAGACCGATATTAACATACGGCTGTCAGATATGGTTCAATATATCAACATCTTACATGGAAAAACTGAGAATGTTTGAAAGAAAATGTTTACGATCCTGTACATCTCTCTACAGGTCTCCAAATTGTAATTACAAGAAATATTATCAAATCAAAAGTTGAACAATGTTGCCAAAATTAGCAGGATTGATAATTTTATTATTCACCTAATTAGGAATCATATAAGAAATAGTCAAGTATGTTATGAAAATAACTTAATAATGGCTTCTTATTACGTTAATTTTGAATACATATATAAAACCTTACGAAATGGGTACGTACCACCTGAAGCCTTTTTGTATCTCGATAGTAAAGGCTACATACAAAATGAAATCGGCATAACAATATTTTACCACATCTATAGAAGAGCCAACATTAAAGCTATAGTAAGCAATGAACTGACGGATGACAATGCTAGATTTAGCACGGATACTTATTCAAGAGATAAAAATATTATTCCAAATATTGATGTTAGGAAATTTTGGTGGCAAGCCGAATAACTACTTTTCTTATTTTATTCTTTGACTTTACTTTTATCTTTTGCTCAATATAAAAGGTTTTTTAAACTTTTTCTTTACATACTAATATAAATTCAAAAATATATTATAAATACATTTCGGTATATTTTTTGTATAAATATAAATATTTTAATTGTCAAAATAATGTTAATATTATGTAATTAAAAAAAAAAAGATAGAGAATAAATCTGAAAATTTTTTTATTTAATGTCGGCAATTATGTATGGAATATAATATAAGATAAATGGTCGCCTTTGTTAGCCTCACAAATGCGAGCCCTTTGATCACATTTTTCATTACATTCTCACATATATCACGCGGTATTTAATTAATTGCGTTACGAATATTTTGTTTGAGTTGTTCAAGCATTTCTGGTTTATTTCCATAAACCTTGCTTTTCAGAAAATGCCGCAAAAATAAGTCTGGAGCAGTCAAATTAGGCGACCGCGAAGGCCAATCAACATCACCATTTCTTGAAATAACTTGTGAAAGGAGGTCTCGCAGCAATTTCATTGTAATCCTGGCTGTATGCGTCTTGTTTACATCACATGTTAATCGATCCTAAAGCATGTAGCTGTGGCGTTAAAGAGTTTTCAATCATATCACGATATCGCTACCCATTCACAGTTACCGTTACGCCATTTTAATTTTCAAAGAAGTAAGGACCAATGATTCCTCCCGATCAAATTGCATAACAGACTGTCACTTCTAACGGATGCAGAAGTGACTATTGAATAATTTGAGGGCTTTCCATTCCCCAGAACCGACTATTCTGTTTATTCACATATCCATTCAAATGAAAATGTGCCTCGTCACTCATTATAATTTTTACATAATCTTATATGAAAACAAATGCAAATCCTTGTACGAAATTGTGGCCAAAGTTTTTCTTAGAAGATCAAGCTCCTGAGCATTGGATCGAATTGAAGTTGGTGGATTGCTTTGAATACTTTCTAGAGTAGCAGTAATCTTGTGCCTATCACCTACCTTCGAAGTCATTCACCACACGATAAATAGTGCTTTTTGTTGGCACGGTGTTTCTCCCAAAAATTTCACCTAACTATTTCATCGTCACAGTTAATAAAATGTTTTAACGGTTAAACCACGTTGGTTTATCGAATATTATCTATAATAAATAGTAGTACACCTTCCCGGAGGATACCCTGTGTTAAATTTTAAAAGAAAATATTTATCAGTAAAAATAGTAAACGACACATTGTGCATTTTACAAACTGTGTAGTTTTATAAGAAATCTTACACACAACAACATACTTATGGGAAATTCTACCAAATAAGTATACAATAGAAAACAAAAACAACTAACACAGAAAAATAATACATAGCCGAGCAGGCGCTTAAACTGAATGATAAATACAACAAAAATATGGGGTAAGGTTAAACTATAATATTCTTGTATATACGAGAACTGTTTAAAACAACTATACTAGCACCACAACAACAAGCTTACCATCGTGTTTATTTTCTGTGTATCGAAAGTAAATAAATTTGTAAACTTAACTAAAAACTCTTAAAACTATTGCAATAAAAAACTTAAGAAAATATTTATTAAAAAGAATAAACGTAACAATATACTTAAAATGAAAGCCATTAAATACAAAGAAGTTAACATTATTATCAAACCACGTTCTAGATAATACTTTAGAGTTAGTATTAGGTCTGTTAGTATAAATAGTGTTGGGATTAAATCGTTCGACATCATTATCAAGCCAGGTTTTAGATCGTACTGGAGAGTTGGTATTAGGTGTGTTGGTATAAATAGTGTTAGCTTTATGTAGTTTTATCATTAGGATCCTTTTTTTGCTAGGATTTAGTATTTCTCTGGTGCATGTCCGTGAGAAGGAGTGTTTTCTCTTTCATTTACACGAGCGTGTGTGTTCTGTAAGTTTTGTTTTTAGTGTTCGTCCAGTTTGTCCTGTATTTTACAAGTACAAGTAAGTCAGTATCCACTGGAATTAAATTTTCCAGATTTTTCTGTCGATGTCTTAAGGTAAGATCTCAGAGTGCTGCTGGTTTTTGGTTCTGTGTTGTATCAATTGCCTCTTTGTCTTCTTTATTCCTGTTTTTAGTGTTGTATGAAACAAAGAGTTTTTAAGTATATTGTCGAGTTCTTTGTTGTACTTATCTGGAGTAAGTGAATTACTTTAAGTCCGTGTATCATATGTCTAACTGCTGGTAATTTATGTTGGGTGGGGCAGTTCGATGTGGGTGATAGTGGCCACCGTAGTTGGTTTCCTTTAAATATCAAAGGTTAAACAGTCAGTTCCTCAAGTTTCTGCCTTGTTTTTTTTCCCATTGTCTATGTTATATTCTTGTGGATTGTGCTTAAGTTTGTGTACTTGGATTTGTCTTGGACGAGGATACATATGATGTCATCTACGTATCTATAGTAATGTGTTATCTTGTTTTTCAATTAGTGTTTTTCCGTCAGGTAATTTGAAGAAATGGTTATTAAATTTAAGGTAATTCTGTTTTATTATCGTGTTTGCAATATCTATAATGACGGTGATGTATACACATTTTTTTACTGGCGGAATATATCAAAACAACTTTGTATGCTTAATTTATATTAACTGAAATGAGCATAAACTAGTTACATTTTTGTTTTTTGCTTAAAGCTTAGTACTCTGTTCTAACTTGCGAAAAGTGTTGAGCAACATTACATATTTCGCTTGAAAATTTTGACAATATGTTGCCAGCTGATTCTCTCTTTTTAACTAATATTAATGTTGCGCAGTACGGCAGACAAGATGTTTACGAAATAAAAAATTTATAATCACTAAAGAGGCTTTAAAAATAATTAAAATTCTATTTTTATTAATTAAAATCTGTTTTTAAACAAAAAAATTTATTAATTTATTTAATTTAATATTATTTATTAATATTAAATAACTTTTAATAAGGTGGATACATAAGGCAATAGATTTTATTGCAAAGAATAATATAAGCATATATTATTATTTAAAGAAAAACGTTAATAAAAGTTACGTTTTAAATTAGAATAATAAGACTTGGTGTCTACTTACATATAAATAAGTTGTTGTTTTCTCCGGTGGCGTAATAGGCAGCATTTCAGAATCGGATAATATATCTTGAGTGGGCTGCCGATCTAGCGTGCTTAAAAGCTGTGAGCAACTGGTTCTACAATCAAAATTTGCATCACTTACTGCGGTTGGAATATATCGTTTGGGACTTATCCCAAATAACTTTTCTTTTTTTTTACTGCAGAAATAAGGATACACTTTTCTGCGTCACTAAATTTTCTTTTTTCTTTTTCACTTTTTAATAAATTTACGCTTTTCTCCATACTTTTACTTTTTGGCACAACAAATTTAAAATTAAAAATACAGTTGTTGCTCACAATTCCGTGCGAAAAAAGTGCTGCTCATATTGTTTCGTAGTTAAAAAAAAATGTTGCCTGAAACGTTTTTCATTTTGAAAAACATGCTGCCAGAAACATTTCGTGCCTTTTTCTAAAAATAAACAGAGTACTAGTTCAGCAACATTATTTCTTATTTATTTCGTATGAATTATTTTTATATGGAATTTGACAGTATTTCGCACGAAATTATGAACAGAGTACCATGCTTTAGCCAACAAATTTAATGAAATTTATATTAATCGGTTTAGCAAATAATCCAAAATTATATGAAAACTTAAATCTCAATACAGTTTTATTATTTAGCAGATTTCACGAATAAAGGAAATTCCGCTTATTTGTGTACTCTTTTGTCTATATTGTTTTTTTTGCTACTTTAGACTGACTTAATATTCTTTCATGCATTCTAATTGTAAAACTCAATATCCCAATTTTCATGATAACAACTTACTGACGTGTTCGTACTTCTTTTGTGCTTCAAATTTTTTGGCGGCCATACGTTCAGCTCTCTGATTTACTTTAAATTCGTGCTAAATATTTGTTTTTGTTTGTCCTACATATTGACCCATTATGTACTCACAAAAAGGAAATAATCAAAGTTTATAAAGTTTATTTTAGCATTTCATTTGCAATTTACAAATTGGAGAATAATTTGAAAATTTGCATTAAAAATCGATTAATCTTATATTTTACTTTTGCGCCAACACTGTTGAGGTAATGTGAAATGGCTTTTTTAAACCTTTGTGCTTCTTTTATGTTAGTTTTCAACTAAAATTCAACCAGTCATGGTTTTAATATTAAAGCGTAAAGTATTAAATGTAAAATTAAATACCCACAAAATAAAAATTTTGAGTTCTGCCTGACTGATTATAAGACACAGTTCTTTAAGACCTAAAGTTCATAAATAAATAGAGCATAAAGTTTTTATTTTTTTTTAATTTTTAAGTAATGATAGGGTTCTGTTATTAAAGCTCTAGGATACTTAGTTTACAAATGCATAGAGTTTAAAGTTTTTTAACTTAAACAAATTGCTTCTTGGAACAAAACAATTATTTTTCAAATTTCTAAATACATTCTTAATGCTACATTTAGAAGCAGTCTGAAAGCATTTCGTACGAGGTCGATCATGAATGTTCAGGTAAGAGGTGTTTTTGAACCTCTCTGTGTTCGCACAAATAGACTTTTATAGACAAAAATACTTGCTTAACTAATCGCTGTTTTTTAAACATACACAAAGAAATACAACGCTTAAGTAATTATGAATACTCTCTCGGATATGGTTGCTTAAGAGTCTTGACATGTGCCTTCGAGGGTAGAAGATGGCACCAGTCACCTGGGCTAACAGAAGTCCGAAACTGGAAGAGACATAGGACTTTCGAAGTCCGACTAGTGACTATTTACACACACACTGGTAGCACAACTACCCGTTGCGTTGACCGTAGGGCTACGCCTCTGTTGCGGTTATTAGCCTCGGAGAACAACGTAGTGTCTGTGGTTTATTCAGGCTTTAAAGAAAGATCCGAAGAGACGTTAGAACCAGTTAACATTCAATGTCCTAGCTTGCGCATACAACAGGACTAGGAGTTGGAGAGTCTCCAACTCTTTAGTAAGGAGTGAGGGCACGGCCCTGCTACCGTGCATTCGAAATTGCGGCTAAGGCGTGTATGCATCTAGCTGTGTATGTGTCTTACGGCTATGGTGAATGCTTTTTCATATACCCAGTGCTAAGACCACCGTCAGATTAAGACCAGGTGCTGACGGTAATCTTATCACGAATCAAATATATAATTTGTACAGATAGTGATTAGCTATTTCATTCTATGTTAAATTAAAACAATCAAAATGATGTCCTAAGAAAGTAAAAGGCACAGGCGCAATTACCAGCACTGCAAATCTTTAATCCCAAAAAACAGTCATCTTTAATCAACTCTTTACAAAGTTAATCTATCCAAAGCTTTGTCTAACGCATATATGTCTAACACATCAATATTTGATTAATAAAACTGAATACTAAATAAAACAACGTTAAAAATATTTGAATTTTTAATCTGATATTCAGGACAAAAAATATTTATTTAAGAAACATATTCTTTGGAGTTTATAAACTTATGAATATTTAAATAATTTTAAATTTATATAAGACCTTCCATAAATATGCTGTTCATAACAATATATACTGCATAACACCATTGAACGTATGGTCAGCGAATGTCATACACTTTGAAAATCACATCAATAATCCTGTCAACTCAACAGCAGGAGTGACATGAAAAAGAACAAAAACATCAAGACTGTAAACGACAACAAAAATAAACAAAAAAAACTAATAAACGAGGTTGCCAGATGTGGGAATATTAATTAATTAAAACAGTGTAAATGTTTACTGCAACATTATAAATCTAACTAAATATAATTGTTGTAAAATTACGTATGATGAAATGGTTTTTGTTAGTTCGTATAATGAATTTTAATTTTCTGAAAGGTAATGCGCTCCAAACAATCAGAATCGTTATCTATTAATTAAAAAATGTCAGCAAACATATTCAATCTTCTCTCCACCTCAGTTTATATGACCCCATTTCACGGCCTTGGAAGAATGTAATTTGCTGCAACTATTACTATGTTATATTAGTAGACTCCCACAGGAGTATTATAATAATATTTATATATAACAATATAAATCTTTTAGCATCAACGTGATAATATATTAAAAGTTTTAGCGTGACCAGTTGCGCAACAGACTTTTACAGGAATACTATTACTTTCTAATTGCTTTGCTGGATAAGAAATAAAACAAAATTATTCGTAACAACTTTTTTCAGTTTTATTTATTTATATACAATTTGTAGCACTAAAAGCCTTCTTCTGTACGTGATATTCTGATATTATCATAGAAGCTTAATTTGTAATTAAGTAAGTAACCTGAACCGTTTAAAAAAAAAAATTGACAATAATTTGAAAGTTTATAAATAATAATGTATAATACGGCGTCAACTTACATTTTTTTAATAACAAATGAGCAACCAATCAATGAAAACCTAAAGTCCTCAGTTAACGATGTCAAATAACAAAAATATTATCTCTATGGAAAGATTATTAACGCATCCTAATCTTTCCTTCGACGCATCTGTCTGAATCCTTACAGGTAAACGGGGATCAAAGGCTGCCAAGATAGGTTCGGATAAAATAACATTCAACAAATCCTCAAAGCTTTTCTCCTGTTGCTCACCCCACTCAAAATCAACATCAAGTCTCGTATGCCGGCAGTCATCTTCGACAAATTCGGTATAAATCTCGCTAAGTACTTCACTAACCCAAGAAAACGTAAAACATCCGCCCTGTATTTCGATCTCCACATGTCTAGAATCGCTTCACAATATTTATTACCTGCCTGAATTCCACAGACTCCTTACGATATTGAATTTTTTCAGCATTAAATTTGTCATTAAAATAAATATAAACTCCTGGAATGTCACCAAAAATTCTCACCATCGATCTTTGAAACATTTTAGGGGCGCAGCTTAGGCCAAAAGGAAGGCGGTTAAACTTATATCACCCAAACGGAGTCATAAACGTAGTCAGATCCGATGATTCCTTCTCTGGTGACATATGCCAAAACCCGCTTGTTAGATCAATAACCGTAAATATTCTCGCATCAGGAATGGTAAAAGATTATTAAAGTACTCTGTTATTTTTTTTTATATAAGCTTTGGTAGAAAAATTAATGCAGGTCGCAAGCGATAACATAAGACTTCTTAAAGATAGAAACATAAATTATGAGTATATAAAGTTGTATATTTCTAGAAGAGTCAATGAATGTGATGCAACAAATTAAGAATGCGGGGATTACATTTTTTTTTAGTTTGTCAAACTCATAATTTTAATTGGCAAAACATTTTAAAAATCGAACAATATGTTTCGAAACATGGTCCCTTAATCTAAGCTGACAAACTAATCATACAATCTTATTAATTAAGATCTCTATTATCTTACGTTACCAATTGACATGCAAGAATTATTTTCTAAACAATATGATGTTTGACACATTAGTGATGCATGTGCTACTGTATGTCTGACATGAAAGGGCAAATATATATTTAGGGAGTATAAATGACAGATAGTAAAATTAACATTTGAAGATAATTTATTTATGTGATAGGAATAACAACAGCTGAATATCATCAGCAAAGTTTTGAAACACATATTGTGCTGTATTGATTACTTAGTGACCAACTGCATAAATTCTGTATCTAAAATAATGTATTGTTCACACAAAGCTCTGTATTTTTCTAGAAAATACGAAAGTCAAGAGATATTAAGAAATATTTGTAGTGCTTACCTTCAATGAAAATGGTATAATTTTGAAAATATTTTTTTGTTCAAGAATTTTCAAAAAAATTTTAATTACGCAGTTTCATACTACTCCACTCCCAACAGAAACTGAAAATATCCATTACATAAATGGGGAATTAAAAAAAATATTCATTTCAACAAGCTTTCATATTATGCAAAATTTTTATTCAAAAAATTATTCCCCCCGGGGCACATTGATATGTTTTGAAGGAATTTCAAAGTGATTACATGTGTCACTGGGGGTAAAAGGGAGCCCAGTCCTCTAAAAGGATAGCAGGGGCCAACTCGACAACACCACCTTATTTCGACGGGAATCAGTAAGCACCAGAGTTCAGCTTTTTGATTTTTTAGCCTTTTGCTGTTCTCTGACTGGTTATTGAGGTTGGCTCTCTGGGAGCATCGTGGTGGTTGTGGTTTCGAGGCCCTCATTGGAGTTCTGTGGGTCGGAACATTCACAATGAGCACAATGAATGGTCCTGGTTCAGTGAGCATGCTTATGGCTGTGTCTTATCACGCATTAAAAAAATTTATTAATAGCGAAACCGACATATGAAGATTATAGAGTAAGTACTTTAAAATGTGCAATGCTTCCATTTTATTTACACACTAGCTATTGGTAACTATTGATATTATTGCTAAATTTACTAAAACTCCACCAAAAACTCATAAAAAAAAATATACTCTTTTAATAAGAAAAAAAAAATCGTAGTTAACAAGTGGGTTTCAATGTAAGGGCAGTTTTTACTAATAACATTTATTGCAAAGCTATAAAAATTGTGTGAAAGTTTTGATATTGGATAATTTTTTTTTAATTTTATTTCAACTGAGATGGTAACAATATGCGCCGTTTATGCACCAGCCGCAAGAATACCAACATATGGCTAATGAAGCCTCATGGTTATTTTTAAATTTCAAATTCAATCAGCACTTTAATAGTTCTAGAATTATAATAACTTATTTTGCAAAAGCGCCCACTGTGCACTGTTTTACTATCAAACACATTCGCAGTGAAAATCTGTGCAATTATTTTTAATAATTACGTTAAGGGGCATATATATCAACGACTGTGACAGGATAGTTGGTTTTTAAGTTGATAAGGAAGATACAAATAAATTGAAACAAGACCTTAACAAAAGATTAACAATATACAAAATAAATTACTTTGGTGAAAAATGAGACATATATGAGTTTTGAATAACGTTGTTAATTATGTTGAGGAGGTGATCTTATAGAATTTTAAAGAAAAGTATACAAACATGCGAATTTAATTAAAATAACGAATAGTTTATACTATTTTGGGGTTGTCGAAGGTATAAAAAATATAAAACTCTTGATTAAAAGTTTTTTAGAATAGTTGACAGACGTTAAAAATATATTCCATTCTAGTGTACTCGTAAATGTTTTACTAATTATAGGTATACAATTTGCCTATCAGTTCAAAAAAGATATAAATAATTAAAGAAAAATATTTGTCCAGCATTATAAAATAAAATGCAAATGTTCCGTGAAGAGGTGGTTCTTCAAAATTGACAGGTAAGTCTAACAAATTCAGCGGGAAGAATGGGCATTTTGCTAAAAGCGAAACATAATACGTTTTCCATAAATAACAACAAGAAGATTCATTCATTCAATTTAGTGTTGTAATCAAAAAAAGCATTATCAAATAAAATAAATAAATAAGTAAAAGATTTTCGTGAGTTACTAATTTATTTAATAATCATTAATCACCATAATATAATTACAGAAGCTAATCTACAAAATTTAAAATACTATCACATTCAATGTATAAAGACTGCTATTTAATATGACACAATATTAGACATTGAAATTATATAATCATACAAAATATTAGGTTCTTGTCACATGTAGAGTATCTTGGTGGCACGCGAAAGATTTTTATTACAAAAATATTGAATTAATTTTAACACTTGTAACATTTTTTTGTACATTGTGAAGCCCAGCCTAGTCTCAAGGAGAATGTGTTACGAAAAACATATTTTGTTACAGTAAAAGCTTCTTCCTTTCATGTGTTCTCACTACTTCTTTGTCTGTGATCATTTGGCAAAAGACAAAATATTGCTATTAAAAAATCCAAATATCAATTTTCTTTTAATACTTTATCCTGTTGTTCTATTAAAATAAATTAATAACATTAAAAATTCTTATTAATACAGCCTATTTGAGCCGTAATTTCCGGTTACTTTTAATATACAACTGCAAAAAATATAATACTTCTCACATGGACGAATAAATTGGTTAAGCTCTGATGACTGCATATAATATGTTTGCTTCTATATATTTTTTTAGGTTTAAGATTATCTTTAGTTTCCCTAAAATTTGAGCACGACTTCTATGATGAGTTGGTTTACTATTGCCATTGCCAGTAACCTTTGAAATATGATTTTAATTAAAGTTGTTTAAGTTTAAATAAACTAACGGGTGTAGAAAAAATTTGTCAATTATTAAGTGAAAAAGAAAATTATTATTAATATAATAATATAAATAATTAATAAATAAATAATAATGTAAGTCTAAGAATACACTAAAAATGTATTCCCTCAACAGATTTTATTATTCGGTTTGAATTTGAAATAATAATTTTTAGTAATTCCTGTAAATATTTCTAATATACAAAATACTAAAAAGCTCTTCTTTTTTTCCTACCAAAAAAAATTTTTTTTGATAACTTTGATATTTCTGTAATTAATGAATGACAACACAACACAACACAACACGTATTTATTCCGCTGCTCTTTTGTTTCCTCTATCCTATAAAGTTTCACTTGCCTAAATCACACAAACATTTTTTAATGCAGGTTCTTGCTATTTCTCCTCTTCAAGATTTATATTTTCCACTGTTTTAAGATTCAATGACTTTCACAAGAAATTTATGACATCAACCACAATTTACATGCTCTCAACAGCAAACATACGGCCCTTTGCTTTCGTGATAACAATTGATCATATTTTGCAAAGTTTGCACCTTCAACTGGAAATTTAACGAAACAAAAACCTCATAAAGCACATTTTAATTAACCGCTACAAATCAATAAAACAATTTATGTCACCTACATTGCGGATACTGCGCATACACTTACAGTGGTTACAGCATTTAAGTTATTGTAAAATTGTATACTTGTAGAGGACAAGGACAATAGCTAAACAAAAGTGTAATAGCTGGAAAATAATAAAACAAGAGATTGATATAGATTTAAGTTATTGAATTTAGTGAATATACACATCCACAAATATTTTCAAGCAAAAGAATTAACTTCAAATATGAATTAATGTTACACAATATAAATAGTTGTACAACATTTTTAAGATTTTTTTCTTAGTCACTTCTTTAAAGGAACATGAAAAATTTTGGTTTTTTAGCACCCCATACTACTACCGGTTTAAAATTCTTGGAGATTTATGTGCTTGTGTGATATTTTGGCATGAATATAGTTAAAGGTGACAAAAAGACACAACACATTTCACTTCCAAAGCATATTTATATTAAAAATTTTAGTCAGTTAAATGAAAATATTTAAACAATTTATAAATATTAAATAAGAAAAATTATTTACAGCTGATTACTGAATACTCGCAAGGAAAATAAAAATAAATTGTAGCACAAAACAAAACTTTTACTGCAAACGTGATAACCACTCACGAAACGTCATATTCAAAATAGAACTGAACTTCATATGATTTATATTTCGATTAGTACAAAATGTTCTGAAATTTAAATAGACATGTCAAAATTAAAATATTTAAGAAGTCGTTTTATTATAAATTTAAATTGTATAATTAATATCCGGCCACAAAGCAATCTGTCAAAAAGTATAGACGTTTATATAAAATTTATGAAGTCTTAAAGGATAAAAGAATAACAAAGAAACGACAAGCTAAATAACTATCTATTTCGTAGAAGGGTTTACAAATTTCTGATTGTTAAACACTCATTGCTCACTTCCAAAATGCGTCATTCTAATGCTAGTTAATGCACGACCCTTGTAAATAATGTGGTTTGCTCTCTTACTATTATAAACTTCAGTTCTTATAGATTTTCAAACATCAACCGTTCTGAGAAATTTTTTGTGCCAGTTTCATTTTACGTTAAGTTTAGTTTCGTAATTACACTGGACAGCAAAACAATAAGACGGAAGCTCGAACCTTCTTATGTGATTTAAATTGACTTTTGTGTGCTGAATCCAAATCTATTCACAGATTGATTCTCTCACGTCTAGTTTTTGAGATATTTTTTAAATAAAATACTGATATTGAAATATTTAAAACACATTTATTATAACAAAAGTAAATAGTCTTACACCATTTCATTTACCTGTTGAATAAACAAAAATCTTAAATGAAATTGTAAACATGGCATTTAAAAATTAATTATTATTTGGTGATTTGCTTTCTTTTACAAGCATTATCTGCTATTTCACGATTGCAAAAATCAGCTAACATTTCTGGAGACCACTTGTCGTTATATCTTTTTCCATGTAGTATCTTTCATTATGCTCATCAGATTCCGCACAAAGATTTTCTGAATGATTTTCCGCATGTAGAAAATGTATTTTTAACATGTTGCATACATGTTGGGGATAATAAAAAAGAAGTTCTTCCACCAGTTTGCAACTTCTCTATTTCCAAGAAAGTTGTGACATATATTTTTGAAAACTTCCTATGCTCTCCTTTCTCTATCGACCAATTTAGAATTGAATAATTGGTCTTTAAAGAATTCTAGGTGACCAAAAAATATGTCTTTTCTCAATTTGGCCATGCCAGTTACACGACATTTCACAATGAAAGTGTGTATGTAGGAATAGAAAATTTTTATGTTTGGTTTCTCCAACTGTAAAAAATAAATACACATATTCCAATATAATCTGGTCCGAACAAGTTGCGCAATATATGCATGCTGTGGTTTTATAACTATACTGCTAGTAAATATATTACGAATAAATGTGTTACATAATGCTTTTCAAAGTGAGTACCTCTACTTAATTCCGAACAAGAACAAAATGTAAGATATTTGGAGTTTTAACATTTTTGCTAGTGTTTGAAGACCAAAAAAAGGTTTTTCACTAAAAATATTTCTTTCGCCGCCAATTTCGGAATAACTCCGAAGCAGTTAAAAATGAAAAAAAAGTAATGTGGAATTAAAGGCTTTTATTGTTTCAATTGCTCAAATCGAACAAGCCGAGAAAGAAATATGAAATATTAGCCTCATTCATAAGAAAAATCTGTACGTGACACACGAAAACTGAAAGTCGACTTGAATTTGGCGAGTTAAGTTCACTAAATTCCACATATTTATGCTAAGAGAAAAATTTTTTCAGTGTTATTGTTGCTTTTTGATCGGTATCAGTTCTACCTGTCCGTCAAAATATAGAGGAATTATACCTTTTCATATGTGGACTAAATACAATTGCGTAAAGCTATTGATCTTTACATGATATGACATTATACTTTTAGGGAGTTTGCGCAGTTGCAACAATTAACTTCTGGTCACTTCCTTGGTTTTTGTAAGCGTGCATGACAGATTAGTTGATTGACGAATTGTTGAAGTTATAGGAAATGTTTCACTCACATTCAGAATTGGTTTGCGCTCACTAATTTATCGATCATTCCTTCTTTCAGTTGTTTTTCTCTCTTTCCAAATACCAAATGAACAGTATGCCTACTTTAACTAACTTTTTTGCAGAGATATACTCTTTGTTTTCTTAACCCCTTTCGTTCCTCATTTTACGAGTTTAGAGGAAGAAGATACGCTAATACGGAGATATATTCCATAGGGAAATCTATTTTTACATACAGTGGAGATCAAATTCACTATTAGACACGTATCTGTGGCATATGACTTTTACCACCGATTGAAATCTTATGCCAAAGGGTCATTCGACTTTATAGACAACAACCCTTTCAGTGTTATATCCTAAATAGCGTCTGTCTCTGACTGAACACTCTTGGAAAGCTGCTAAGTGTTGATATTTAAAAAATAAAAAAAAACTTAAATTATTAAACAATATTCGAGTTTGAATGATGAAAAAAAGCTGCACTTCTAATGAAAGAGAATATTTTAAGATTGCTAATTTAGTTGTAGATAAAAATTACTCACCCATCTCTTTCCGCTGGGCAGTTTAATATTCACAAGGTAAGATTCCTTCCAAAATAAATCTGCCTTTGTAAATTTAATAAACAAAATAATCATATTCTTCTCTAAAAAATAGCTACGAAAATAGAACATAAACGATATTTATTTACAATAACCGTAATTTTTGTTAAATCAAAAATCACAAAAATATTAAAATTGATTGTAAAATACATTTTTTTTTTCATTTTACAAGTGTGCTACTTAACGAAATCATTGTTACAGGAAAAAAACTTTTGTAAACATTTCAATTTAAGAAATAATAGCGTATTACGTTCATACCGTAGTTTTATCAAGAGCTCTCATTAATAAAATGGCTGGTATTGTAGTTTGTGGAATACTTCAAACGTACAAAACTCTTTCAAGAGCTTATAAAATTTTTGCAATCACTTGTTAGTTCGGCAAACTTTCTTGTACCTAAATATTTTCTAAACTAATAATAAAGCTGTTGTATTCTTTATTTTACCGGAAATGTAATTTTTTTAAAATAAATACATGAAATTTAAATACAACTTATTATTTAAGATATTTTCACTGTAAGCATTAGGTATCCGCTTAAGTTATACTGAGGGAATAATATAAAAATAAAGTAGTTTCATTAATTTTTCTATTTTTTAAAATAGGAAAATTTCAGTCAAATGAAACGTTGCCATACACAGAGAAGGGCAAACAAGTCCCATCATTTTTTTTAATAAATGCATACATAACAAATCAACTGGCAGCATTTAAACATATGATACACATACTTAAAATAATCCCACTTATTCCAGATAAGTACAACAAAGAACTCTACACAATTTACACCACAGTTAAAAACAACGGCTACAAGCCCACTAATATATATAAACTTCTTAGACCATACAACACTAAAACCAGGACTAATGAAGACAAAGAGACAATCGATACAACACGAAGACATACGTTTACTTACACAGGACTATGAATATTTAGATTGACTAATCATTTTTACAAAGAAGGTTTACTCTCAGCATTAAAGCCAGCAACACTCTGAGACATAATCTCAAGACATCGACAGAAACAACTGACAAATTTAATTCCAGTATACTACAGACTTGTTTGTACCTACGGACATGCTTATATAGGACAAACTGGACGAGTACTAAAAACAAGATTTACAGAATACATACACTCATACAAACGAAAAAGAGAAGACTCAACTTTACATTACACTTTGACGTTCACGGAAACGCACCAAAGGAAATACATGAATGTATATATTGTTACATCTTAACAAAAAAGGACGAAGGCTAGACATTCTTGAAAACATGGAAATCTACAAAACTAGAACTTTTAAACACTTGCATTATAAACGAAGGGGTAGCATA